>JAJPUD010028053.1:0-15002 GCA_023553655.1 Myrmecobius fasciatus
TTAACTAAAGGCTTATCTATTTTGTTGGTTTTTTCATAAAACCAACCTTTACTTTTCTTTATTAATTCAATAGTTTTCTTATTTTCAATTTTATTGATCTCCCCTTTAATTTTCAGAATTTCCAATTTGGTATTTAATTGAGGGTTTTTAATTTGGTCTTTTTCTAGCTTTTTTAATTGTAAGCCCAGTTCATTAATCTTCTCCTTCTCCATTTTATTCAAGTAAGCATCTAGAGATATAAAATTACCCCTTATAACCGCTTTAGCCGAGTCCCACAAATTTTGGTATGTTGTCTCATTGTTGTCATTCTCCTGGATGAAATTTTCGATTGTGTCTGTAATTTGCTCTTTCACCCATTCAGTCAGGTACTTGAGCTTACAGATCGGAAGAGCTGTAAGCTCAAGTACCTCTCCTGGCCTTATATTACATGTGAGTTTTATTGCATCATGATCTGAGAAGGATGCATTTACTATTTCTGCTTTTCTGCATTGGATTTTGAGGTTTTTATGCCCTAACACATGGTCAATTTTCGTATAAGTTCCATGAACCCCTGAGAAAAAAGTATACTCCCTTCTATCACCATTCAATTTCCTCCAGAGATCTATCATACCTAACTTTTCTAGCCTTTTGTTAACCTCCCTAACTTCTTTCTTATTTATTTTGGAATTTGATTTATCTAATTCTGAGAGAGCAAGGTTGAGATCTCCCACTAGTATAGTATTACTGTCTATTTCTCCTTGCATCTCTCTTAACTTCTCCTCTAGGAATTTGGATGCTATACCACTTGGTGCATATATGGTAAGTATTGATACTGCTTCATTGTCTATGGAACCCTTTAGTAAAATGTAGTTTCCTTCCTTATCTCTTTTAATTAGATCTATTTTTGTTTTTACTTGATCCGAGATAAGGATTGCTACCCCTGCCTTTCTTTGTTCACCTGAAGCATAGAAGATTCTGCTCCAGCCCTTTACCTTCACTCTGTATGTATCTCTATGTTTTAGATGTGTTTCTTGTAAACAACATATTGTAGGATTCTGGCTTTTAATCCAGTCTGCTACCCGCTTCCGTTTTATGGGAGAGTTCATCCCATTCACATTCACAGTTAAAATAACTATATCTGTATTCCCTGCCATCTTATTTACCCAGAGTTATAATTTTCTCTTCCCTTTCCTCTCTCTCCCTTCCCCCTCCCCAGTACTTTGCTCTTGATGACCACCTCCCACCAATAATCCTCCTCCCTTTAGAGTCCCTCCCTCCCCTTTATACCTTTCCCCTAATCCTTCTATTAGTTTATCCCTTTCCTTTTCTCCCCTCCCTCCTACCTTCCCACAAGGAGGGTCAGTGCTTTCTTTGAAGCCAAATGTGTCTGATATACTCTCTTAGAGTCCAATCTAATGAGAGTAAGGTTTACACAATACTCATCGCCCTCCCTTCTTTCCCTCAATTATATTAGATCTTCTATGTCTCTTTATGAGATTTTGCCTTATTTTACCTCCTTTATTTTTACTTTATTTTGCCTCCTTTTCCACCCTCCCCCCTTTTTCTTTTTCAGTATGGTATCCCTTCCACCTCTATTTTCTTTTCCATTATTATCAAAGAAAAATCAAATTATACTGCCATTCTTTAAAGGATACCTATAGTAGGAATATAGTTGTTAAGAGATTTCCTTTTTACCTTTTTATGTTTCTCTTGAGTTCTCTATTTGGAGGTCAAATTTTTTGTTCAGATCAGGTCTTTTCATTAGAAATAGGTGAAATTCTCCTGTATCATTGAATGACCATCTTCTTCCCTGGAAGATGATGCTCATTCTAGCTGGATAACTTATTCTTGGCTGTAATCCGAGTTCTTTTGCCTTTCGGAATATCTGGTTCCAGGCCCCTCGATCCTTCAATGTGGAAGCTGACAGATCCTGTGTAATTCTAATGACAGTTCCTCGGTATTTGAAGTGTTGCTTTCTAGCTGCTTGCAATATCTTTTCCTTGGTGCGATAGTCCTGAAATTTGGCCATGATATTCCTTGGGGTTTTAATTTTGGGGTCTCTTTCTGGAGGTGACCGGTGAATTCTTTCAATGCCAATTTTGCCTTCTGATTCTAAAATATCAGGGCAATTCTCTTTCATGATTTCCTGGAAGATAGCATCCAGGTTCTTTTTTTCGTCGTGGCTTTCAGGGAGTCTGATAATCCTTAAATTGTCTCTCCTGGATCTGTTTTCCAAGTCAGTTGTTTTTCCTAGGAGATATTTCATATTTTCGTCTATTTTTTCATTTTTTTGTTTTTGTTTAACTGATTCTTGAAGTCTTATTGAGTCATTTACTTCTATTTGTTCAATTTTAATTTTTAAAGTATTATTTCCTTCAGTTATCTTTTTTAGCTCCTTTTGTAGCTGGCCAATTGAATTTCTTGATTCAATGCATTCTTTTTCCATTTTGCCAGTTTTATTTTTCAGTGAATTGTTGTCTTTTTTCCAATTCACCAATTTTGTTTTTCAGTGAATTGTTGTCTTTTTCCAATTCACCAATTTTGTTTTTCAGTTCACCATTTTTATTTTCCAGTGAATTGGTGATTTTTTCCAATTCACCAATTTTGTTTTTCAGTGAACTGTTTTCTTTTTCCAATTCACCAGTCCTATTTTCCAGTTTTTGATATTTCTGTTGCCCTGATCTCAATTTATTTCCCCATTCTTCTTCTAGCTCTCTTTTGAGATTCTTAATGCAATCATTCAGGTAAGCCTTCTGAAAGGGAGACCAACTTAAGTCTGCCTTTGTGGCTTCATCTGGGATTGTTTTCATAATGTCAGGATCTGGGGACTGTTCTATTTTTTCTGCGTAAAAGCTTTCTATGGTGAGAGCTCTCTTCTGCTTCTTGCTCATGATTTAAAGTTGGGATATTGGTCAAAACCAGAGAAAACTGCAACGGTTTGTATTTGCCCTGGGGCAGTTTGCCGAGTTGACTTCTGGTCTGAGGCTGGTCGGGCTAGATTCGCACTAGGACCACGTTTTCAGCTGGTCTCGATCCACCCTTTTCCAAAGGCAGATCTGCCAAAGCACCTGCCCGCAAGCAGAGAAAAGTGGCCCAGGCGTCTCCCAGGGGCTTCCTGGGTGCCCAAAATCCGCCCCTCTATCGCAGCCCTGACTTCCGCCCCGGCTGGAGTCTGATTGCGACCAGCGGCTGATTTCCCCTGAGGCTAACCTTCTCCGGAGTTCTTTCAGGGTAGATCTTTGATAGAAGTGCGTTGTAGTCCAAATGCTTGGAGGTGCTCTCACTTAGAAACCAGTTGGAAGGCTTACTTTGTCTGGGTTTGAGGGAATGTCCCGGGAGTTCATAGAGAAAGCTGTCCGCAGTTCGGTATCTTGGCTCCGCCCCCCTCCAACAGCATTTTCAAGGTGCAACTTGCTATTGCAAGTCAGTCATTAGCCATACATTCCAATGCAATTATCTATTTCCTCATTAAAAGTTTTATTGCAAGAAGTGGAGTCTGTGTGTCACACTGGTGGATGAGGTCCAATTACCAGATGAGGGGAACCAGGCACTGGCAGTCTTTGGCTTCTCAGCTCTGGTGAGTTTCCAAATTTTTCTGTTTCTTTTCAAGATCCATTGTCCAACATCCTGTTAAGATGTTCACCTCAGGATGCCCATCAATTGGAGAACGGCTGAATAAATTATGGTATATGAATGGTATGGAATATTATTGTTCTGTAAGAAACGACCAACAAGATGATTTCAGAGAGGCCTGGAGAGACTTGCAAGAACTGATGCTGAGTGAAATCAGCAGAACCAGGAGATCATTGTACACGGCAACAATAAGACTATGTGATGATCCATTCTGAAGGACATGGTTCTCTTCAATAATGAGATGTTTCAAACCAGTTCCAGTTGTTCAGGGATGAAGAAAGCCATATACACCCAGGTAAGAGGCCTGTGGGATCTGAGTCTGGACCCCAACATAGCATTTTCACACTCTCTATTGATGTTTTCTTACATTATGTTTTCCTTCTCAGGTTATTTTTCCTGTACAGCAAGATAACTGTGTATATATATATATCTCCACATATTTGATCTGTTAAATATTTTAACATAATTAACATGTATTATCCTTCTTGCCATGTAGGGGAGGGGGTTCTGGGTTAGGAGGGAAAAAATTTGTTACAGAAACGTTTGCAAGGGTCAATGTTGACAAATTACCTATGCATATGTTTTGCAAAAAAAAAAGCTTTATAAAAAAAAGATGTTCACCTCAGCTTCCTTTTCAAAGCCATTGTCAAGCAATTTTTTTCAAATTCTTTTTGAAATGCAATGAGACAAATGTATCTACTTCTCAATTTTTGCCCCTGTCTTTCTAATATAAATTTTTGGCAGTAGAGTCTATTTTGCTCTCTCCATGAAGCAATGCACCCCTGCTCCATGTATGGGTTTGATGGAAGGTTCTTCAATGGACAATTGGACCTGATGTCACCAAGGACTACCTCCTTGATGAAGGTGAGGATTAGATGGGATGCTATTTCTGAAGTTTGTTGAGGAGGTAGCATTAATCTGGCTTCCATGGTAAAGACAAAATGGAACTAAGGCAGAACAGTAGAAATGATTGGTTCCTAGACCTTGGGAAGAACAGCATGAAGAAGAGCCATTCATGCACAAACTGCTAGTCAGCATGGCTGCCCCCCATAGAATGGGTTGAAACACCATTTCTGCCATTCTGTGTATCTTCCTTCATTGGCAACTTTATTATATAAATGAACTATTTTTTGTTATTATTAAAAAATTTTATTTGCAAAACATATGTATGGGTAATTCTTCAACATTAACACTTACAAAGCTTTCTGTTACAAATTTTTCCCCCCGACTCACCACCCCTCCCCTAGATGGCAGGATATCCACTACTTGTTAATTATGTTAAAATACTTCACAAATTGAATATATGGATACATATTTCCAAACTTATCATGGTTGTGCAAGAAAAATCGTATCTACAAGAAAAAAAGTCAGAGAAAGGAAACCCAGTGAAAGGAAAACTTCAATAGAGAGCATAAAAATGTTAGGTTGCGGTCCACATTTCACATCCCTCTCTTTGGGTGTATATGGCCTTATTCACTGAACAATTGGAACTGGTTTGAAACATTTCTTTGTTGAAGAGAGCCATGTCCATCAGAAGTGATCATCATATAGTATTGTTGTTGCCGTGTATAATGTTCTCCCGGGTCTGCTCATTTAACTCAGCATCAGTTCATGCAAGTCTCTCCAAGCCTCTCTGAAATAATCTTGCTGGTCATTTCTTACAGAACAATAATATTCCATAATATTTTTTATAAAGCTTTTTATTTACAAAATATATGAGTGACCTTTCAACATTGACCTTTGCAAAAAACTTTTTTTTTCCCAAGCTTTTCCTTTTCTTCCCCCACCCCCACCACTAGATGACAGGTAATCTAATACATGCTAGATAGGATAAATTATATGACAAATACAATACATGTATACATATCTATGCAGTTATCTTACTGCACAAGAAACATCAGATCTAGAAAGAGAAGAAGGAAAAAACAACCTAAGAAGGAAAACAAAATGCATGGAAATATTCCCAGAAAGCGTTAAAATGCTGTGTTGTTGTTCACACTCAGTTCCCACAGGCCTCTCTCTGGATGTATATGACTATCTTCATCGCAGCACAACTGGTTTGAACATTCCATAATATTCATATACCATAATTTATTCAGCCATTCTCCAATTGATGGGCATCCATTCAGTTTCCAGATTCTAGCCAGGTGGGGACCTTTCCTTCTTTTATGATTTCTTTGGGATATAAGCCCAATAGAAACACTGTGGGGTCAAAGGGTATGCATAGTTTGATAACTTTTTGAGCATAGCTCCAAATTGCTCTCCAGAATGGTTGGATCCGTTCACAGCTCCACCAACAATGCATCAGTGTTTTAGTCTTCCCACATCCCCTCCAACATTCATCGTTATCTTTTCCCGTCATTTTAGCCTATCTGACAGGTTGTCTTAATTTGCATTTCTGTGATCAATAGTGATTTGGAGCACCTTTTCATATGACTATAAATAGTTTTAATTTCAACATCTGAAAATTGTCTGTTCATATCCCTTGACCATTTATCGATTGAAAAATGACTTGAATTCTTTTAAATATGAGATAATTCTCTATATGTTTTAGAGTTGAAACCTTTATCAGAGCCTTTAAATTTAAAAATGATTTCCCAATTTATTGCTTCCCTCCTAATCTTGACTGCATTGGTTTTGTTTGTACAAAACTTTTTAACTTAATATTATCAAAATTATCTATCTGGTGTTCAATTAAGAGTTCCAATTCTTCTTTGGACACACATTCCTTCCATCTCCACAGATCTCAGAGGTAAACTATTGTATGTTCCTCTAATGTACTTATGATATCACTCTTTATATCCAGATCATGAACTCATTTAGATCTCATCTTGGTATGTGGTGTTAGATGTGGGTCAAGCCCTAATTTCTTCCACATTAGTTTCCAATTTTCCCAGCAGTTTTTGTCAAATAATGAGTACTTATCCCAGAAGATAAATGTACATTTTTAATTGATTCTAATTATTCCATACTGGTTATCTATGCCGGGTTTTAAAAGCTATTGGATGTGATTTTAAAAATGCTAAGGAGATAGGATAGATGATATTCCCTGTAACATAATTTTAAAATGCATCGCACTGGATTATTGTCATCTGACTAGTAATATGTTTCATGTTTTAAATACTTGACATTGAGCTCACAAAATTTTCTCTTTTAAAAAAAAGCTGTTAGGTCATAAACTTATCTTATGGAATGTGACGAATAGGTTTTCAAGCTGTTAATATTTAATGAGGTATTTTTTGGACGTTCTAAATGCCATGATGAAAAAAGAACCTAGAAACTATCTTCCAGGACGTCATGAAAGAAAACTGCCCTGATGTTTTAGAATCGGAAGGCAAAATCACCATCGAAAGAATTCACTGATCACCTCCTGAAAGAGACTCCAAAATTAAATCCCCAAGGAATATCGTGGCTAAATTTCAGAACTTTTACACCAAGGAAAAGATATGGCAAGTAGCTAGAAAGAAACAATTCAAATACTGAGGAATAGTTATTAGGATCACCCAAGATCTGTCAGCTTCCACATTAAAGGATCAAAGGGCATGGAACTAGATTGCCCCAAAGGGAAAACAACTTGGATTAGAGCCAACAAGAAGCTATCCAGCTAAAATGAGCATTATCTTCCAGGGAAGAAGATGGATATTTACTGATATAGGTGCATTTCACCTCTTTCTAATGATAAGACCAGATCTGAACAAAAAAATTTGGTCTCCAAACACAGAACTCAAAAGAAGGATAAAAAGGTAAAAAGGAAAGAACTCTTGAGAACTACATTTATACTATGGGTATACTTAAACAATGGGGATATAATTTGATTTTACTTTTACAGTATGAAAAAGAAACTAGAGGTGGAAGGGGTATCACACTAGAAAAAAAAAAGAGAAAAGGAGGTAAAATAAGGTAAAAAATAAGGTAAAATCTCATAAAGAGGCAAAGAAAACCCAATATAATTAAGGGAAAGAAGGAAGGGGGATGAGCATTGTGTGAATCTTACTCTCAACAGATTGGGCTCTAAAAGAGTATATCAGACACATTTGATGTCACAAAGAAACTTCTCCCTCCTTATAGAAAATTGGGAGAAAGGAGGAAAAGAAAGGGAAAGATTAATAGAAGGGAAAACAGAAGAATTAAGGGAAAGATGTAAAAAAGGAAGAGGGGCTCTAAAGGAGGGAGGACTGTTTGAGGGGAGTGGTCATCAAAAGCAAAATATGAGTAAGGAGGAAAGGGAGAAAGGGGAAAGGAAAGACAACAACTAAACATTGGGTAAATAAGATGGCAGGAAGTACAGAATTAGTTATTGTAACTGCGAATGTGAATGGGATGAACTCTCTCAGAAAACAGAAGCTGATAGCAGACTGGATTAAAAGCCAGAATCCAACAATATGTTGTTTACAAGAAACACATTTAAAGTATAGAGATACATATAGAGTGAAGGTAAAGGGCTGGAGAAGAATCTATTAAGTAAAAGCAAAGATAGATCTAATTAAAAGAGATAAGGAAGGAAAGTATATTTTACTAAAGGGTACAATAGGTAAAGGGCTGGAGAAGAATCTATTATGCTTCAGGTGAACAAAAAAAGCAGCGGTAGCAATCCTGATCTCAGATGAAGTAAAAGCAAAGATACATTTAATTAAAAGAGATAAGGAAGGAAACTATATTTTACTAAAGGGTACCATAGATAATGAAGTAATATCAGTACTAAACATATATGCACCAAGTGGTAGAGCATCCAAGTTCCTAGAGGAGAAGTTAACAGACATGCAAGAAGTAAACATCAAAACTATACAGTGGGAGAGCTCAAGCTTGCTCCCTCAGAATTAGATAAATCAAACCACAAAATGAATAGAAAGAAGGTAGGGAGATAAAGAAAATGTTAGAAAAGTTGGTATGATAGATCGTTGGAGAAAATTGAATGGAAACAGAACTGAGTTTACTTTTTTCTCAGCAGTCCATGGAACCTATACAAAAACTGACCATGTATTATGGAGTTAAAAATCTCAACATCAAAGGCAAAAAGCTAGAAATAGTAACTGCATTTGTTGAGACCATGATGCAATAAAAATCACATGCAATATAAGGCCAGGAGAAAATAAACCAAAAGTTAATTGGAAATTAAATAATCTAATCCTAAAGAATGAATGGGTGGACAAGCAATCCATAGACACAATCAATTTCATCCAGGAGAATGACAATAATGAGAAAACATACCAAAATTGGTGGGATACGGCCAAAGCGGTTATAAAGAGTAATTTTATATCTCTAGATATTTACTTGCATAAAATGGAAAAAAGAGAAGAGCAATGAATTAGGCTTGCAATTAAAAAGCTAGAAAAAGAACAAATTAACAACCCTGAATTCAATGACACATTGGAAATTCTGAAAATAAAAAGGGAGATTAGTAAAATTGAAAATAATAAAAGTATTGAATTAATGAATAAAATTAAGAGTTGGTTTTATGAAAAAGACAACAAAATAGATAAGCCTTTAGTTAATTTGATGAGAAAAAGAAAAGAGGAAAATCAAATTGTTAGTCTCAAAAATGAAAAGGGAGAACTTTCGACCAATGAAGAGGAAATTAGAGCAATAATGAGGAGTTACTTTGCCCGACTTTATGCAAAAAAATATTGATAATCTAAATGAAATGGATGACTATCAACAGAAATATAGACTGCCCAGGTTTACAGAAGAGGAAATAAATTATTTCAATGCCCCTATTTTAGAGAAAGATATAGAACAAGCTATTAATCAACTCCCTAAGAAAAAATCTCCAGGGCCAGGTGATTTACAAGTGAATCTACTAAACATTCAGAGAACAATTAATTCCAAAATTATATAAACTATTTGAAATAATAGGGAAAGAAGGTATACTACCAAATTCCTTCTATGATACAGATGTGGTGCTGATAGCTAAACCAGGTGGGGTGAAAACAGAGAAAGAAAAGTATAGACCAATTTCCTTAATGTATATTGATTAAAAAATCTTAAATAAAATATTGGCAGTAAGATTACAGACAGTCATCTCTAGGATAGTACACTATCAACAAGTAAGATTTATACCAGGAATGCAGGGCTGGATCAATATTGGGAAAACTATCAGCATAATCAATTATATTAATAACCAAAGTAACAATAGCCATATGATTATCTCAATAGATGAAGAAAAAGCATTGGATAAAATCCAACACCCATTCCTATTAAAAACACTAGAGAGTATAGGAATAAATGGGCTTTTCCTTAAAATGATCAGTAGCATCTACTTAAAACCATCAGCTAGCATCATTTATAATGGTGATAAACTGGAACCATTCCCAGTAAGATCAGAATGAAACAAGGCTGCCCACTGTCACCATTACTATTTAATATTGTTTTAGAAATGTTAGCTTTGACAGTGAGAGTAGAAAAAGAGATAAAAGGAATTAGAGTAGGTCATGAGGCAACCAAATTATCACTCTTTTCAGAAGATATGATGGTATACTTAGAGAACCCCAGAGACTCGACTCAAAAATTACTAGAAACAATTCACAACTTTAGCAAAGTTGCAGGATATAAAATAAATCCACATAAATCATCAGCATTTTTACATATTATCAACAAAGTTCAGCAGCAAGAGATAAAAAAGAAATTCCATGCCAAATAATGGATGATAGCATAAAATATTTGGGAATCTATCTGCCAAGGAAAAGTCAGAAACCATACAAACTAAACTACAAAACACTTTGTCCACAAATAAAGTTAGACCTAATCAGTTAGAAAAATATCAAGTGCTCATGGGTAGGCTGAGCGAATATAATAACAATGCCAATACTACCCAAACAAATTTACTTATTTAGTGCCATACCAATCAACCTCCAAGAAATTATTTTAGAGATCTAAGAAAAATAGTAGCAAAGTTCACCTGTTAGAACAAAAAGTCAATAATTTCAAGGGATTTAATGAAAAAAAAAGGCTGATGATGGTGGCCTTGCTGTACCAGATCTAAAACTATATTATAAAGCAGCGGTCATCAAAACCATTTGCTCCTGGCTGAGAAATAGAGTAGAGGATCAGTGGAATAGGATAGGATCACAGGACAAACTAGGCAATAACTAGAGCAATCCAGTGTTTGATAAACCAAAGACCCCAGCTTTTGGGATAAGTACTCACTATTTGACAAAAACTGCTGAGAAATTTGGAAACTCGTATGGAAGATATTAGGGCTGGACCCACACCTAACACCATATACCAAGAGAAGATCTAAATGGGTTCATGATCTGGATATAAAGAGTGATATTATAAGCAAATTAGAAGAACATAAGATAGTTTCCCTCTCAGACCTGTGGAGAAGAAAGGAATTTGTGCCCACAGAGGAACTGGAACTCTTAATTGAACATCAGATAGATAATTTTGATTATATTAAGTTAAAAAGTTTTTGTATAAACAAAACTAATGCAGAGAAGATTAGAAGGGAAGCATCAAATTGGGAAATCATCTTTACATTTAAGGTTTCGGGAAAAGACCTCATTTCTAAAATATATAGAGAATTATCTCATATTTGTAAGAATTCACACCTCTCTCAGATTGATAAATGGTCAGTGGATATGAAGAAACAACTTTCAGATGATATAATTAAAACTATTTGTAGTCATATGAAAAGGTGCTCCAAATCACTATTGATCAGAGAAATGCAAATTAAGACAACTCTGAGTTACCACTACACACCTGTCAGACTGGCTAAGATGACAGGAAAAGATAATGATGAATGTTGGAGGGGATGTGGGAAAGCTGGGACACCAATACACTGTTGGTGGAACTGTGACGGGATCCAACCATTCTGGAGAGCAATTTGGAGCTCAAAAAGTTACAAACGGTGCATACCCTTTGACCCAGCAGTGTTTCTATTGGGCCTATATCCCAGAAAGATCTTACAGGAGGGAAAGGGACCCACATGTGCAAGAATGTTTGTAGCAGCCCTTTTTGTAGTGGCTAGAAACTGGAAACTGAAAGGATGCCCATCAATTGGAGAGTGGCTGAATAAATTATGGTATATGAATATTATGGAATATTATATTATTGTTGTGTAAGAAACGACCAGCAGGATGATTTCAGAGAGGCTTGGAGAGACTTGCATGAACTGATGCTGAGTGAAATGAACAGAACCAGGACATCATTATACACAGCAACAACAATACCATATGATGATCAAATCTGATGGACATGGCTCTCTTCAACAATGAAATGTTTCAAACCAGTTCCAGTTGTTCAGTGAAGAATGCCATGTACACCCAGAGAGAGGGATCTGAAATGTGGACCACAACATAACATTTTCATGCTCTCTATTGATGTTTGCTTGCATTGTGTTTCCTTTCTCTGATTTTTTTTTGTAGATACAATTTTTCTTGCACAAGAATGATAAGTGTGAATATAGGTATACATATATTCGATTTGTCAAATATTTAACATAATTAACATGTAGCAGACTTCCTCCCATCTAGGGGAGGGTTGGGGACTAGGGGGGAAAATTTGTAACAGAAATATTTGTAAGGGTCAATGTTGAAGAATTACCCATAAATATGTTTTGCAAATAATAAGTTTTAATAAAAAAATATGCACGGATAATTATCATCATTGACACTTGCAAAGCTTTTTGTTACAAATTTTTCCCTTCTTCCCCCACTCCCTCCCCTAGATGTCAGGATGTCTAATATGTTAATTATGTTCAAATACTTGACAAATCAAATATATGCATACATAGTTATACAGTTGTCTTGCTGTAAAAGAAAAATCGCATGGATAAGAAAAAAAATCTGATGCCCTTCAATTGGAGAATGGCTGAATAAATTATGGTATATGAACATTATGGAATATTATTGTTCTGTAAGAAATGACCAGCAAGATGATTTCAGAGAGGCCTGGAGAGACTTACATGAACTGATGCTGAGTGAAATGAGCAGAACCAGGAGATCATTATACACGGCAACAACAGTGCTATATGATAATTAATTCTGATGGACATGGCTCTCTTCAACAATGAAATGTTTCAAACCACCTCCAATTGTTGAAAGAAAGCCATATACACCCAGAGAAAGGGATGCGAAATGTGGACCACAACATAACATTCTCATACTCTTTGATTGATGTTTGCTTACATTGTATTTCCTTTATCTGATATATCGTTTGTGTAGGTAAGATTTTTCTTGCACAACAATGATAAGTTTGGAAATATGTATACATATATTCGATTTGCCAATATTTTAACATAATTAACATGTAGTGGATATCCTGCCATCTAGGGAAGGGGCGGGGAAGTTGGGGGGGGAAATTTTGTAATGGAAAGCTATGTAAGGGTTATTGTTGAAGAATTACCCACACATATGTTATGCAAATAAAATAAAATTTATAAATAAATAAATAAATAAATAAATCACCGGCTCTCTTTTAAAAATGGAAAAAAAAAGAAAAAAATCTGAGAAGGAAAATGTAATGCAAGCAAATATCAATAGAGAGGGTGAAAATGCTATGTTGTGGTCCATACTCAGATCCCACAGGCCTCTTGCTGGGCGTATATGGCTTTCTTCATCACTGAACAACAGGAACTGGTTTGAAACATCTCATCCTTGAAGAGAACCATGTCCTTCAGAATGGATCATCATATAGTCTTATTGTTGCCGTGTAGAGTGATCTCCTGGTTCTGCTCATTTCTGCTTGAATTCTTATACACTGGAGTGCTATTTTTCCACTCAAGTGTCCTGACATAGGGCTCATTTCCAAAATATATAGAGAATTGACTCCAGTGTATAAGAATTCAAGCCAGTCTTCCATCAATAAATGGTGAAAGGATAGGGACAGACAATTTTCAGATGAAGAAATTGAAACTATTTTCAATTAGCAGCTTCTTCCCCATGTCTATTTTCCCTCCCCACCACTCTCCCTTCCCCCCAGGCTCAGCCTAGGAGTCATCCTGGCCTCACTCTTTCTCACCTGCAATATCCAAGGCTTGTCAGTGTCAGCTCTTCAGCATATCTTGAATATACCCCCCCTTTTCTTCCCTGATGCTGCCCCCACCCTGGTACAGATTCCCATCCCTTCATGCCTAGATTATTGCAATAGCTGCTCGGGGGTCTCCCTGCCACACGTCATACCCAGTCTGTTCTTTTTGCAGTTACTTGGAGTGATCTTGTTAGGGTATAGGTCCTACCATGTCATCCCTCTACTCATTCAACTCCAGGGGCTTCTTATCCACCTCCAGGATGAAATACAAAATTGCCCTGTTTGGCATTCATATCCCAATCCCTCCTACCTTCTTATTCTTCTTATGTTTTCCATCATCGAGAGCCATGTGCTCCTGCAGCCAGTGACACTGACGTCCTCAGAGTTGCTCAAACAAAACCCTCGATCTCCCGAGTCTGGCCATTTTCTCAGATTGCTCTTCAGGGCTGGGATGTTCTCCCTTCCCCTCTCTGTTTCCTGCTTTCCTTCAAGTGCCACCACAAACCCTTCCTTCCTTCTACAGGAAACTTCCTACAGTAAATTCTCTTTTGGTTGCTTCCTATTTATTCTGAATGTAGGTGATTTGCACATAGTTGTTTGTATGCCGTCTCTCCCATAAGAACGTAAGCTTGTTGAGGTCAGGGCTTTTATCCTTTTGCCTTTCTTTGTATTCCCCATACCTGGTACATAGTAGGCACTTAAAGGTTCACTGACTGACTGACAAAGAGTTGCTCCTCTTAAGGCTGGATCCAGGAGCTCAATAGGAAGTAGTTATGAGGATCACGATATTTCTAAGGCTCTCAGCCTCAGACCTGTGCTTTCCTAGAGGGGTAGAGGGGGCTTGAGATTTCTGGCACACTCATTCACAACAGTGCCCTGTGCTGAAGTCTTTTCCTATTCATTCCTCTTCTCTAAAGCTTAGCCAGTTTCTAAACAGACTTTGTATGCTTAGGAAAAGTTGTTCCCGGAAGCTGGTCATGGTAAGGAAGACAGGAGTATCTTTTGAATGTGCAGCTTTGAGAAGAAAAAAAAAGGGGACATCTTTTGGAGAGGAGTTCAGGGATATACAACAGTTTTTGGAAGGTGATGAATTAAAACTCTAGGTGCTGGAACTTTTCCCACTATGTTTGATCTCATTGTGGAATTTTGCCTTTTTGGTAGTAAAAATCACATGGGTCAGAAATCTTCAAAGACAGGATAGATCATTGTCCCTTCCTATTCCCACCCTCTGTAATCAGAAGTGATTTGAGTTGTCGAATACATCAACAATTGCCCCCGCAAGATTTGTACCAAAAATGCAGAATAAAACAAATATTACATATGGAAATTTTGGACAGAGATTTCTGAAAAAACATGATTGCAGCTAGCCTTACTCTAGGCTACTGCACTTTGAAAGTCTTTCATGGCCAAGCAAGTAGAAGAAA
>JAJPUD010028054.1:0-15002 GCA_023553655.1 Myrmecobius fasciatus
ATATATATATTTGAGAAAGACAAATATAGACAATAATAGACCCACAACCAGATGGAAACATTTATACACTTACACATGTCATAAGACCAGGTGTACTTTCTGGGACTGAATAATACACCTGGAATATATTATTGGGGGAGGGGAACCAACAATAAAATCAACAACCCTCAAAGTCTGGAAGTAAATTATATAACTAGATAATATTAGCTCTCCAAGGGAACTCTTTTCTTACCAGTCTATTCTAATATCCAATGGAAAGAATAAGAAGACTTAAATTGCTTGAGCCCCCTGCCTGCCAATTTACCCTCTAATACCCTTTCAAAAAGTTTTTCTTAATTTTTATTCAATAAACATTTGTTTAGTACCTATTAGGGGCATGGAAACATATCGCACACTGGGAATGCAAAGACAAAAAACAAAAGTTTTAGCCCTATGGGACCTTACATTTTCCTTTTTTCCTTCCATTCTTGGAGCATGAGGAAAGGGCCAGAAAGGAGAAGAATCATAGAGGACTGAGCACACACATACACACAAACACACCACCCACACACACCCCAGGGGGAAAACCACACTGAAAGAATATTTAAATTTCAATAAAGAGCACTACATTTTTCCAATGAAAATAATGAAATAATGATCATTAAATAGTATACTTGTAACTTCTGTGTATTGAAATCTACTTGGTATGTTTATATGCACTTAATAAATGAACCACTTTAATAACAATTCACATATAAAAACCATTTAAAGGTTACAAAACTATTTCTTCACAAGAACCTCATAAGTTCTTGTGAATTTTTATTATCATTTTACAGATGAAGCTCAAAAAGATGGAGTAACTTGTTTTAGTCACACAGCTAATAAGCAGAGTTTGGACAGAAGTACAGACTCTCTACTCCTTTGCTCAAAACCTTGACTCCCTCTGTTGCTTATATGGTAATGTGACCTCCAGTCCTGACACCATTTATATATTCTCATTTTAGGTTATGGAGCACATTCACTTTTCCATCCTCTTTAAGCCCCTAAGGACTTACTGCCTCTACCATGCATACTTTGCTGGATCTGAGATAAATACATTGATGTGGTTATTTAACTGTGGAACATCCCAACTTATTCATGTCTTTTCATTCTATAAAGCTCTTATCCATATCCACTGGATGTATGGGGGTATTATTAAGCAGTCTTTTATTTAATTTTCACATGTATATGCCTTTCCTTCCCCAGTGAGATTACAAAAGCCAAGGATAGGGACCTTCTTTCTGTATCCCCATTTTCAGTCTCTTAGAACAGTATGAAATTCATTAAAAATTTATTGAATGGAAGAAATGTATATTACTTGTATATGAGTACATCTTCTGCTCTTTGGAACTAGCTAGCCTATCTGTGAGAAAGGAAAACTGGTGGTGTTTAATGAATTACCTTGGAAAACGTGTATACAAAGAGTGTACATGTACACACACATACACACATACACAAACCCCTCTAACTCCACACTACATATTACTGTGCAGAGACAAAAGCTTCCTAGGCTTTGACTGTATGTTTGCAAAGAAATGGTGATGAAAGCTTTCATCTTCATGATTGTATGAACTTCTCTTCTTTCTTTAAAGGTTGCATTATCACAATAATATTCACCCCAGTGGGGAATTGTGAGTCTAATGAATTAAATGTCATAAAGTGATTGGAGATCACAGATGAAAGGAGTTATATAAATGCAAATTTTCATCATTCAACATAAACACTTTGGGCAAAACAGGTTTAATACCTTTTCATGTTCTTTTTTAAGGAAAACATTTCAAAGAAAGAATATTACTTACTGCCTTCCCACGTACAATGTAAAAGATTCAAAGCCCCTTCCACCCTCTTCCAGTGCTGAAGATGAAAGAAAGAATAGGCTATTGCTTCGCTGTCTCCTCTCTTCAAAATATGTTCTGGGGGCAGGATTAAGCTTTTCATTTCTAGTAGGTACTGAAATTAAAAAAAAAGGCAAGAGATGTGTTAATATATAATAATTTGGAATTCAATAATGTCTACAAAAAGACCAATTTCCCTAAAGTACAATTCATGAGTATTTCATCAAACCTGAAATCTCATTAGGACATTTGAAGGCAATTACTGAAATATCCAGCCCTTCCAAAGCTTAGTGGCAGATGGTTAATGTTGTAGAAGTCTCCCATAGTGGGGCCACAGAGAATTTTAGGCATAGATTCTTTGATCAAAAGAATAATTGGATTCAGTCACTATAAAAAGAGAGATTAAGTTTGGATGCAATTATAGATACACATTTAATTCTGTAATCAGGACAAAAACGTGTAAAATGGTCATATATAAACTTAAGTGTCATATGATAAAATGAACCACTTTAAAGAGACTTATACTAAAACAGGATGGAAATTAATTTGCACCACATGAGTTTGACAAAGAGAAGGATCCTGATCTGTCATTATACTGCTGGTGATTCCATCTTGCTTCCTTGTCTCTCAGCAGATAAGCTCATATCCTACTTTACTGGGAAAACTGAGACCATCAAAAATCCTTTTACCATTTTTATCTGTTCTCCCCTCCTCTGCAGTTTCTGAGGAAAGACATGAACCTTCAAATTGTCAGAATAGCCCCTTTATTTGTGCTTTTGCTTAATTCTTCTCTGAGGCTTGACCTTTCACAATCAGCCCTTCTTTCATCTTCAATACGTTCCCATCTACTGCTGCCTACATGTCCCACTTAAGAATTCACCCTCCACACATACACACACTACTTTTCTCTTGATTTTATCTCCTTTAATTCTCATTCTATATCTCCCCTATCTTTCACTGCCAAACTCATAGACAATTATCTATAATCACTCCACTTCCTTACCTTCAGATAGACTTACGAGCTCTAATTATTAGACTTTTAATTGCTGAATCTTTTTTGTCAAGGTTATCAATGATCTTCTAGCTGCCAAATCCAAAGGACTTTTTAGTTCTTCTTAATCCTTCTATTTTGAAATTATTAAGCATAATCTCTTGAATATTCTTTTCTCCTTGGTTTCCATGACATAGTTTCCTCCTGTTTCACCTACCTCTGTCACCACAATTTTCAGTTTTCAAAGCTAAATTATCATTCATCTCCTTTCCCATAAGGGTGTCTATGCCCCAAAGCTCTTTCCTAGAATTTTTTCATTTTTTTTTTCTTTTTCTTTTTTCTTTTCTAGAGAGGCAATTGGGGTTACCAGTGTTAAGTGTCTGAGGCCAAATTTGAACTCTGGTCCTCTCGACTCCAGGACTGGTGCTCTATCCAGAGCATCGTCTGGCTGCCCTTTTTTCATTTTCTAAATTCTCCTTCTGGGTCATCTTATCTCCTCCCATGAATTTGATTAACAATGCAATTAACTTAATCTATACCTCCAACCATTTCTTTCTAGTTTGCTAGAAATCTGCATTTCCCATAGACACTTAAACTCATCACCTTTACCTCTATATTAAACTCATGCTATCTCCAAACTTTATATTTTCTATTAGGGATATTATCCTGGAAATTATATTCATAAGCACTGAATCATTTTAGAGCTAGGGTTGTTAACCCTTTTTTGTGTCATGGATTCTGTTGGTAAAAGCCTATGGACTCCTTTTCAGAATAATGTTATTAAATGAATAAAATAAAACACACAGTTTTACAAAGAAAATCAATTATTTTAAAATAAAGATTTACTTTTTTCTTGAATTTCCTGCCCTACCAAAACCCCCCAGATCCCAGGAAATTTATCCTCAGAATAAAATCTCCTTTTTTCTTCCCATATCCAATCAATTCTAAAATACCATATTCATACCTTTTCTTATTGAGTTTGGATTTGAACTCAGGTCTTCCTCACTTCTATCCACTACGCCATCTAGCTGACCCCACCATTTTTATTCAAAGCCCCCATCACTTTTTGTCTGGACTATGGTAATAGGCCTTTGATTAGTCTCTCAGATCACTGGATCTTCCTCTGTCTCATAAATTAGCCACCCAAACTGCAAAATCATTTTCTGAAAAAAAAACATATTTTATTATATCACTACCCTCTTCAAAAACCTCTAGTACCTCCAAATTGTCATTGAGTAAAGTACAAATTCCTTGGAAGCCACATCACACAGTCAACTCAAATGGCAGTTGTAGTTCACTAAAATGCTCAAAGCTTTTCTTCTACAGAAGCCATTATCTAACACTGCCTCTCTGGGGTTCCAAAAATCAATGTAATTAATACAAATATTTATATTCATCCCAGAAAGACACAGACCCACTCTGAAAGCTGTTCTTCATAGGTCATCGAGAGAGGCAAAATTATCTACTCTTGGCATCTTAAAAAAAATAAGTAATCCAAAACAGTGCAATGGGTGCTGGGGATACAGAGATGAAAAACGATAAAATTACAATCTAATATGACACGTGCAAATCGAGTTATGCAGAATGTGGTATTGCCAAAGGAAATATCTAAGAAAATTTGAGAAAAAAAATTTAAGCTGAGGTGGGGGGAAGAAAGAGAAATAAGGGTAGGCATTGGGGAAGCTGGGAAATAAAGAGCTTTTCATTAGGATACCCAGAGGTAGAAGAATGTAGAAGGGCAATATGGGCAACATTTAGTAGACACTTGATGAGAAATAATGCCAAAAAGGTAGGATCATGATAGGGTTAAGAGCTGGAAAGGATGCTAATCCAACTCTTTAATTTTAAAGATGAGAAAACTGAGGCTGAGGAAGGCTGTGACTGACCAAAACAGGCTGCCAACATGAGACTACCCTTATTTCTCTTTCTTCCCCCCACCCCAGCTTAAATGACAATGAGGTGATTCAAACCAGTTCCAATGATCTTGTGATGGAGAGAGCCATCTACACCCAGAGAGAGGGGTGTGGGAACTGAATGTGAGCCACAACATAGCATTTTCGTGCTTTCTGTTGATGTTTATTTGCATTTTGTTTTCCTTCTCAGGTTTTTTTTTCTTGTAAATCCAATTTTTCTTGTGCAACAAGATAATTATATAAATATGTATACATATATTCGAATGTCATATATATATACGTATATATATATCTTTTGATTGTCATATATTTTAACATAATTAGCACGTATTGGACTGCCTGACATCTAGGGAAGGGGGTGGGGGGAAGGAGAGAAAAAATTGTAACAGAAAGCTTTGTAAGGGTCAATGTTGAAAAATTACCCATGCATATTTTTTTGCAAATAAAATGCTTTAATTAAAAAAAAAAGAATTTGGTTCTAACATTAAGACCAACTTAACTCCCCTAGTTCCTATTTTCACCACTGTGGGTATGTCCTTGATTTACACATATCACAACTCTGGAAGTTAGGTGAGACAGGATAAAAAGCCGGGCATGGCCCCAGGAAGACCTGAATTCAAATTTGACCTAAAACTTATTAGCTGTGCAGTCTTTTTTCTTTAGGATTAGTTATTTAGTAATTAAGTAATTATCCAATTATAGTATAGTGTATAATATAACTAATTAAGTATGTATCTTGTATATAATTATGTAATTAATATATTTTATTATATTTCACAACTTAGCTTTCCTCGTCTACCTTAGTTTCCACAACTGTAAAATGGAAAATAACAGTACCTGCCTCACAGGATCACTATAAAAATCAAATGAGAGAATATTGTAAAGCACCTAGCACAGTTCTGGGCATATAGAAGGTATTCAATAAATCCCTCCTTCCTTCCTTTTCTCCCTTCATTTATATCTTCTCTTCTCTTCCTTTTTTCCCCTTTCTTTTCTCCCTTTCTCCTGACCTTCATCCTTCTTTTCCTGCCTCCCTCTCCCATATTCTTTAGTAAAGAGTCTTCTCGAGTGGTTTTAGCCAAAAACATTCATCATGGTTGGGCCATCCCTTTGTATGAGGTTCCGATTACTTAGCTGAGCTGCTCCCCAAACGGCCGTATGTCCAAGGGCCCAGAAAGGCCTGGGATGTAGCCAGCAGGCCTCGAGGAACAAGGGCCTGAGTTGTGGCCGGTGAGATATGGTAGTTTGGAGGATGTCTAGCCATAGCTCTTGAATCTGTTGGTAGAAAGCTTGAATACAAGGACTGTTTTCCTTTGGATCACCAGCACCTTAGGACAATGCTTTGCTAGAGAATGTATATGAGGGCCCTGCTTTGGGGAACCCAGAGTCAGCTCTATACTTGGACAAACAGAGTAGAAGTTAAGATCAAACATAAAAATGAAAACTGGCTCATTTGTTCAAATTTTAAAAGAAATTAGATCTGGAATTTATAAGAAGCTAAATCAAAAATAAAACATGCCTTGCTTCTTTCTAGTCTTATTTGGTTTGGGAAATAGTTTTTGGATGATTTCTATAAGAATCTATATGTAAAGGAACTGTCTTTTAGCCTAGTGAACTGGAGTGCACTAAAGGAAGGGGACAAAAAGGGGAAGAGGGCTGAGGTAGAGTCTATGTAAATTTGGGAGCCAAACAGAATTTGGGAAGGCCTAGTTACTTAGGAAAATTGCTTGAAAAATAATGTTTTTGAGCCTCTACTAACACCCCTCCTCACAAATTACACTCCTCTCCAATTTTTAGGACCTATGCCCAAAGAACTGATTTATAAAACTAACCAAAGCAAGTTCACACCATGGAAACCTAACTTCCTTCTTCATACGGATTTTATGTCTAAACTAGGATATGTCTATAAATTAGATTTATATTCCTGTGTAGTTCCAAACACAGTGTTGGCCTTAACCAGATAATGAAGACTAATAATAACAATGTGCTATTTTCTGGCTAAAGTTAAAATGCCTGGCATGATCAGTTCTCAACATGTGCAGCACAAATTAGAAAAGCATGGAACAACATTTCACATCTTACATGTCAAGAGAAAAATAAATGGAAGAGGGCAGATCTCTATCCACAACTATGCAGAAATCAATTAGAGGAACTGAGGCTTGAAAATCAGAGAATTTTATCTGCCTGTCTATAATTATTTGGCTTCTCCCAGCTAGTTTTGCATACCAATTTATTTGGTCCACCATTTTTCTTCTCATTTTCTTCCCAGATTCCCAACAACACTGCTCTTTTTTTTAAAAGCTTTTTATTTTCAAAACATATGCATAAATAGTTTTAAGTATTCACCCTTACAAAACCTTGTGTTGCAAATTTTTTTCTCCCTCCCTTCCCCTAACTCCCTTCCCTAAGATGGCAAGTAAGCCAATATATGTTAAACACGTGCAATTCTTCTATATATATATCTCCACAATTATCTTGCTGCACAAGAAAAATTAGATCAAAAAGGAAAAGAAATAAGAAAGAAAACAAAATGCAAGCAAACAACAACAAAAAGAGTGAAAATTTTATGTTGTGATTCACACTCAGTCCCCACATTCAGTCTCTGGGTGTAGATGGCTCTCTTCATCACAAGACCATTGGAACTGGCCTCAATCATCTCATTGTTGAAAAACTTATTCAGGCACTCTCCAATTGATGGGCATCCCTTCAGTTTCCAGTTTCTAGCCACTACAAAAAGGGCTGCCACAAACATTCTTGTACATGTGGGTCCCTTTCCCTCCTTTAATATCTCTTTAGATGGATGCCCATCAATTGGACAGTGGCTGAAAAAATTATGGTATATGAATGTTATGGAATATTATTGCTGTGTAAGAAACGACCAGCAGGACGATTTCAGAGAGGCCTGGAGAGACCTGCATGAACTAATGCTGAGTGAAACGAGCAGAATGAGGAGATCATTATACATGGCAACAACAATACTATATGACGATCAATTCTGATGGACACGGCTCTCTTCAACAATGAAATGCTTCAAACCAGTTCCATGGACAGTGAGGAAGGCCATAAACACCCAGAGAAAGGGAAATGAAATGTGGACCACAACATAACATTTTCATGCTCTATATTGATGATTGCTTGCATTGGGTTTCCTATCTCAGATTTTTTTTTTGTAGATATGATTTTTCTTGCACAATAATGTAAGTGTAGAAATATGCAGATATATATTCGATTTGTCAAGTATTTTAACATAATATGTAGTGGACTTCCTGCCATCTAAGGGAGTGGTGGGGACTATAAAAGATCTCTTTGGGATATAACCCCAGTAGAGATACTGCTGGGTCAAAGGTTATGCACAGTTTGGTAGCTCTTTGGGCATAGTTCCAAATTGCTCTTCAGAATGGTTGGATCAGTTCACAACTCTACCAACAATGTATTAGTGTCCCAGTTTTCCCACATCCCCTCCAACTTTCATCATTATCTTTTTCTATCATCTCAGCCAGTCTGAAAGGTACTTCAGAATTGTCTTAATTCGCATTTCTCTGATCAATAGTGATTTAGAACATTTTTTCATATGACTAGAAATGGTTTTAATTTCTTCATCTGAAAATTACCTGTTCATATCCTTTGACCATTTATCATCTGGAGAATGGCTTGAAATCTTATAAATTTGAGCCAATTCTCTATATAATTTAGAAATGAGGCCTTTATCAGAACCTTTGAATGTAAAAATGTTTTCTCAGTTTATTGCTTCCCTTTTAATCTTGTCTACATTGGTTTTGTTTGTACAAAACTTTTTAACTTAATATAATCAAAATTATTCATTTTGCATTCCATAATGTACTCTAGTTCTTCTTTGGCCACAAACTCCTTCCTTCTCCACAGATCTGAGAGGTAGACTATCCTTTGTTCTTCTAATTTGTTTATAATATCACTCTTTATGTCTAAATCATGAACCCATTTCAACCTTATCTTGGTATAGGGTGTTAGGTATTAGTCAATGCCTATTTCTGCCACACTAGTTTCCAATTTTCTCAGCAAATTTTGCCAAATACTGAGTTCTTATCCTCCAAACTGGGGTCTTTGGGTTTATCAAACACTAGATTACTACAGACATTGACTATTGCAACACTGCAAAAAAATAGTACAGTATTTTAAAGGATTCAGAAGAAACTTTTCAAAATCTATAGCATTTACAATGAAAACCTACAACTAAGATGATGATTTTTAAGTGTTATTGAAGTAGTTTATTCCTCACAATTGGCTGGCTAAACAACTATCAGGGACAAAGAAGAAGGGATTGCTTCATTGAGTTGGAGGCTGGACTAGATCCCCTCTAAGATGTCTTCCTATGCTAAGTTCTGATGATTCAATAATAAGAAGTTAAAAGAAAATTACATTAACTTCAACCTTTATGTAACTAATGCTAAAAAATTAATTTCAAATTCTCATTGGTCTTCACAATACCAGCAGCAAATTAAGTCAAGTTAAGGCAAGATGCAATGATGAGGGGTGTGAACTCAAAAGACATCTAAGGAACATTATTCTGCTAAAAGCAGAATATGATTCTTGGATCTCTCTTCACTGAAGAATTTTCTTTCTCCAAAAGTAAACTCTAGACCTAATTATGATAATCAAGAAAATAGCTGGCAAAGTGGAAATGCTAGGAATCTTCAATGATGAATAATCAAGTTATCTTTCAACTCATTATAGCTAAGGAAAGAAATAGTGAGTATGGTCAAATCTATATCTTAGACTAGAAGTGTGATATATGCAGCCCACAACACTTCCAAGTACAGCTTGAATCAGATTAAAATGTATTTGGGAAATATTTTACAAAATAAAAAAATAATATTGATATGTGGTTTTCTAAGTTAATGCATGGCCCACAAGGCTTTTTATATAAGGCTTAGAAGCGCCCATTTCTATCTGTCTTAGATAACAGAAAAGCAAATCCTTAGAGAGAAAAGATGATAGGATCATATTTTAGGAGAGCATCTCAAGGTGACAGAGCAGCAGTGTGATGTAACAGAAAGCAGACTTGATTGAGCTCATCCTTTTCTATGGATTTCAAGTCTTGCAGTATCAACTACCCACTGAATATCCATCTAGATGTCTTCTAGGAATCACAATATATACATTCAAATTGCAACTCATCATTTTCCTCACCAACTACTTTTTATTAAGGGACTGTCCTTGCAATCATTAAGGTTTGCAAATCTTGTCTTCATCACCATAACATTTACTCTTCATCTGTCCCTGTCTCTTCACCCATACAGCTAATCTTTCAGAGTTGCATTTCTTTCTTTTGCAAAGTAGTGATAAGAGCACCAAAGTATTGAATCCACAGGATTATTATGAGAACCAAATCATAAAATTGTATCAAATTCTTTTTAAACCTTAAATGGAAATATTGTTATTATTATCTAGGTCAATAATTAATGTTACAGAATTCAGAAATGTGATAACCTTTTCTTGGATATTCTTTCTATTCTGAGTTTCTGTGACATTATTGCTTTTTAGTTCTTGAATTTTCTTGACCTTTTTTCCAGTTGCTTTGGCCCTTTGTTGTCTTCCTCTCCCCCCCAATAAATGTATTCCTTCTACTAGGGTTCTCTTTTTTTTTTCTACACTCTATCTCATAGTAATTATTCTATATTCTCATGAGTTTAATTACCTACCATCTTAATGCAGATACTTCCCAAATCCACATCTGGAAATTCTAAATTATACTCCCTGAGCCTCAGACCTATATCTTCAACTGCCTGCTGTGTAACTGTTTCAATGGGGATATTCCCCCAGCAGAACAAACTCAACTATGTCGAACCCTGGATTCATCATCTTTCCTCCTAAATAGGTGCTACTCAACTTCATTATTTCTATGATACTACTACTCTTTCAGTTACATGGACTCTACTTTAGCCACTTTGGGCTCTTTTGTCTCTCCCTTCTCGTATCTTATTAGTTTCTCATGTCTAGTTAATCTTACTTCCACAATGTTTCTCTGACCCATCTACCTTTCCATCAAACTCCCACTACCCTAGTGTATAAAGGGCCTCAACTCCTCTAATTTTGACAACTGTAATAGCTTCCTGAGTCATCTCCCTGTCTTTTGACTTCTTGCCTTTTAATCTAATAATCACATAGCTATTAAAATAACTTCCCCAAGTCTGGCCATGGTCCTACTCAAACATTTATGTAGCTCTTTAATACGTCTAGAATAAATGCAAATTCCTTAAACTGGCATTTAAGTCCCTCTAAATTTGGCCCTAATCTACCTTTCCTAACACATTTCATATTACTTCTCTTCAAAAAGCTCTACCCAAATTGTAGTTTCTACCTGTTCCCTGAACTTAAACTATATATAATCTTGATGCATTCATACTGACTTTATTCCATGAATCCTTTTCACTCTCCTCTTTGAGAATTTAAATTTAATATAAAACTCAGCTCAGGTGCTACTTGCTATGTATAATTTTTTCCTATTACGAAAAACCTTCTTCTTCCTAAAATTTTCCCAAAACACTAGCCTGAATTCTCTTTCCTCTTTCTTAAGTGTGGTATCACTGAATTTTCTTAGTGGTCATTCCCCATGTTTCTAAGCCTGAATAACAAGTCATCTAGTTGAAGTTCACCACTGTCTTGTAAAGATCAGTAGCTATACTCCACTCCTTTTTTTTCAGGTTTTTGATAAAAGTTTATTTTCAATAGTATTTTTATCTTCCCAAATGCCTGTAAAGATAGTTGTCAACATACATTTTTGCAAGATTTTGTATTTCAAATTTATTCTCTCTCCCCCCTCCTGAAGACAGCAAGTAATTCAAAACAGGTTATACATTATATTCCACACTAAAAGAACTTTCTCTCTCTCTTTTTTTTTCCTTTTTGCTGAGGCAATTGGGGTTGTGACTTGCCCAGGGTCACACAGCTAGAAAGTGTTAATTGTCTGAGACCAAGTCCTCCTGACTTCAAGGCTGGTGCTCTATCCACTGCGCCACCTAGCTGCCCCTAAAAGAACTTTCTCAAAGCAAATGGGACACCAGCACATTATGGGGACAATGCAAGCTACAGAATTTTATGCATTTTTTAATGATACTGAGCAGAGATATAGAAATTGAAGAAAATGAAGAAATTATTTTGGAAAAAAGTACCTAAACATTTTATTGTCAGAAATGCTATGTTGCCAGCTACCAAGCAGACATCTATATCAAATCTCTTCAACAGAGGTAAGTTAGTCAAACATTTATAAAATGTCTACTATGTTTTGACATTACTCTAAAAAGCATTGTATGAAATGCTGACCAAGTTGTACAAATCCTGGAATAAGTTTTTCTTCAGAGGTCCAGAATTAGACTTTTTTTTGGTGTTGCAGCTAACTTAACTTGATAGTCTCTCATTTGCACTAATTTTGAAAGGTATCCTTAATGTGCATACATTAGAGAGCTATGAGCATGTGCAAAGAATACTGAATTTAGAGCTAATTGGGCCTACTACTTTGTGTCCTAGCTGGGCACTTATCTTCTTTCCTCATCTAAAAAATAGAAATAAAATTTAATTTTGCAAGGCCACTATGCTCAAGTCATTTTATACCAAGTAGAGGCAGTCTGATGACACAGTGAAAAGACCACTGAGGCTGAAATCAAAAAGACCTGAGTTCAAATTTGTCCTTAGACAATTATTAACTGTGTGACCTTGAGCAAATAACTTCTGGCTTCCTTAGTTTCCTCAACTCTAAAATAAGAATAAGTATCTATGTCAGGGTTGTTGTAAGGATGAAATAAGATATTTGTTAAGGACTTAGTACAGTACCTGCCTTAATAAATACTTATTCCTTTCCCTTCCCTTCTCCTTGCCTCCATTTTGCACTCAAGAAATAAATTTGAATGATATCATCATGTATGCACCTAACTGGGAAGGGAAACAGTTTCAAAAGAAGGCTCCACAGGAAGCTCAGATTCTAAAAGGGCATAAACAAAAATTAAACAAAGGAACACGCAACCAAAAATGTATGTGAAAGAATGCTGAACTCTTAGAATGTTAGACTAACTCAGAATGTGTAGAGAACATTAAAAATATATATTTGATCAAAAGATCAAATTCTGTGAGAGATATAAGGGACCTAAAAAGTTGTTGAGTCCAACCTCTTCATTTAAGATATAAGGAAAAGTGTCCTGGCCACTCCAACATAACACCTCTCGTTAGAAGAGACCTAGAGCTACAAGGGAGACAGAAGAGTTTATTTATTCCAATCCTCCTGTTTTGCTGATGAGGGAAAAGAACCTTGGGGAAAATAACTAACTTGTTTAACATCAGACAGATGGAGAGCTTCAAGGGCAGCGTGTGAAGCTAGGGTCTTTGGCTCCAAATTTTGTGTTCTTTCTATCGCATCGTGTTTCCATTGTTCCTATGTAGAATATTCACACTAGAATGCACACTTCTTGAAGTCAAGGGATAATGCCTTTCTTTTTTCTTGATATATTCCTTGAAGTGAGAGCACAGCATTTATGTCCCTGAAATGTACTCCTTCCTCACCTCTGCCTCTTATAAGACCCAGCTCCCATCAATGAAACCTCTGCTGATTGAATAGCTGCCCCTCAATTACTCAATGTATAATTTACATTTACTTATCTCTATATCAGCCATATCACAGATAAAATGTAAGGTTCTTAAGGACAGGGTCTATTTTGGTTTGGTCTTTGTACTTCCAGGGACAAGGCAATGCATGATTGTTGGCCAGTTTTCTTCTACACTTTCTATGATATCTTTTTTCTTTTTAACAAGGTATGTGCTTCCTTTACTGTATTAGAGCCATGTGATGCTTATGAAATTGTATTTAGGAATCTGTTAAAATTTCAGGTTCATGTTATCTATTACCCTTACTCTATATACCTCACTTGGAAAAATCTGAGATCAGAAGTTTCTTTCTCCATTTTGTTACCAGGCACCAAATCTGCTGTTGTTCTCCTTTCTTTCTAATAGCCAGAATTTATCTCATGCCGATTGCCTAGCTCAGTCTGTGTGTGTCTTCCCTCTCCACCCCTCCTGCCCAAATGAAGGCTTTTCTGTTAGGATGGGAGATCATCCCACCCACCCTATATACTCTTTTGCTATTAAATTTTGTTTTTAATTTACGAAATAAAACAAGCATTTCTATAACATACTAGAATAAAAAGATGACTATATGAAACTGCAAATCTACCATGCACAACTTGCCATTCCCTTCAAATATACAACTAACTTATCAAGTAAACTTTTTTGCTTCCCTCCCTGCTACCCCACCTCCAGCCTAGAGAGGGTTACAATTAGACACAAATAGGCATCTGTGTGTCTACACACACACACACACACACACACACTCCCTCCCCTCTCTATTTCTCTCTCTGTGTCTCCCTCTTATTGGAATTATATATATTCTATATACTGTCAATCAGATTTTGTTAATTATGAGTTCTGCTATCTAACATGCTTGTACTCATTCTCTCTATAAATTTATATAATATATATTTTATATACACACATGTTTATGTGTGAACATATTTTTTTTCAACCTGTATATTCTTGCTGTAATTCAGATTATAGATCTTAGAGCTAGAAGGGACCATATACTCCAACTCTTTTGGGTTTACAAGAAAGAAAGTAGAGCAAGAAAATGGATTTCAAATTAGGAAATGTAGAATCAAATCCCACCATTATTGGCTTTGTAAAGCAGAAAACTCAAAAGAAGCCTGAGTTATTGAGAAAATTGAGACCAAGAGAGGTCAAATTTGGCTAAATTCACATAAGTAATAAGCAGTGAAGGTAGAAGCAGGGAAGGTCCTTGGTGTGAAATCCAATATTTCTTTACTATACCCCACTATCTTCCTATTTGTTCTTTGTGAAAACCAATCTAGCTTTCTCAGTGGTACATGGAACCTACCCCAAAACTGACCATGTATTAGGGCATAAAAATATCAAACTCAAATGCAGAAAGGCAGAAATAGTAAATGCATCTTTTTGAGATCATGATGCAAACATATTATATGTAATAAAGGGTGAAGAAAAAATTATTTGGAAACTAAATAATCTAATCCTAAAGAATGAGTGGGTGTAGGACAGCTAATTGGTGTAGTGAATACAGCACCAACCCTGAAGTCAGGAGGACCTGAGTTCAAATCTGGCTTCAGACACTTAACACTTCCTGGCTGTGTGACCCCGAGCAAGTCACTTAATTACAATTGCCTCAGCTTAAAAAAAAAAAAAAAAAAAAAA
>JAJPUD010028055.1:488-14999 GCA_023553655.1 Myrmecobius fasciatus
AAAATAAAAAAATAAATTAATTAAAAATAAAAGAAGGAAGAGTCAAATGAATTTTCCTTCTATTCAAGCAAGTGTATACATGCTTTGAAAATATAGCTATTGCCACCGACAAATTACATGTTGATGTCTATCTTATCACACTTGTTTGCACTCATTGATTCTTTTCACAGCCTCATGCCCTTAATTAAACTGCCCTAAATTCTGGAAACAGCCACATCCTTACACTATCCAAACTATATCCCTAATTTCCTGGAGCATGGGGTTCAATGGACCTTTCCTATGTGGATTTTTCCTAGTTGCATACCTTCTACAAATGTACATCTTCTATAAACTTTCTAGGAACTCTAGGGGCTTCAAACCTAGGAAATATAATTATATAATAATTAGAATTATATGTGCATAATGGTTTTATATATTTCTTATCTTCTCTATTGAGCTGGTTAATCTTTTCTATCCCTGAGATGGCATTCATTGAGTGCCATGCCCAGTATACCCCCAAATACAGTGATGTTCATGATCATGGATATTTTAATACATACCTGAACCCATAAAACCCAGACAAAGAAAAAGAAAACCACTTCCCTCTCCCAAACTCGATAAAGCAACATGGCATAAAGGATAAATCTCTCTCCTCACAACTGGGAATACTTAGATTTAAAATTCCTATCTCTCACGTATATTGGCTATGTAATTCTGAACAAAGCAGAATCTCTCCGATTCTAAACAGCTCTGTAAGACTGTAAGTTACAGATAAGATGCTGACCTGCCTTAGTAGAATGTGGTTCATCATCCAGGAATTCCCTATATTTATGAAATCACAGTTTCAGTTCCTATCTCAGACATGTCTTTTGAGGCAGTGCCTTAACATAGTAAGTTCATGGTAAACATCTATTGAATAGATCTGAATTTAAATGACAACTACTCTTGCCTTTATCTAGAAAGCTATGTCTCCTTTTTTTAAATGCATAGTTCTATGCACCTGAAAAACCTAGCCTAAAGAGAGATAAATCCCTGTCAAAAAAATGAAAAGTGATTTATCATAAATGTGACTCTGAGCTATAGACAGCAACACTAGGACTGTGTTCTACTTCTTGATGCCCAAGTTCTTCAACCATCAAAAGTACAAAGGAAGGATAAGTATTTTGGACCACGGGGATGAGCTCAAAGTAATGGGCAGAAGGTGAGCTTGCAAAAGTTTTTATTAAGTATAAGGAAAAGTATTTTGCTATATTAGGGTTTCTAAAGAAACTGTATTTAGGTCTCTAGAGAAGCAGTACTGGAAAAAGAAGGAGATGGGAGAGGACTGTTTCAAGCTATTGCCTCGAAGTTTTGCTTAGCAGCTTACGTGTAGTCTGTGAAAGCAGCTAGATGGAATGGGCTTTGTATTGTCAGTCCTGATCCTCTGTCCAGCTGGGTCTCGCTCAGAAGTCTTTTTTTCATGGAACCACTGGATAATTAGACTTTTAATGGGTACTCTTAGCACTGTGAAAGCGGCTTCAGGAAAGGAAACTGCAATCACTTTCAGACACCTTTATGTCATTATCTCTGAGTGAGCCAAAACTGGAGTCATTAGGATATATTAACTCAAGAAAGAAGCTCACCAATGGGGCCTACAATATGCTTGAGCCAGGAAGCCTGAAGCATCAATCCATTTTGTCAGGATGGTGGGCACAGACAACTGTCAGAGGGAAACAGGTGACCATAAGACCCAAAATATTTAATTGGTATAGACTTTGTATTTACTAATCTGCACACATTCTTTCTTCCCCTTGTGGGAGAGCATGGGGGTAGAATGCTACACATATTGTTCAGATTAACAGATTTCTTGGTTATTTTTGCTATTTTTTCTCTTTCTCTTTTCTTCTTTATTTTAAGAAATGATTTAAATGTCATGGAGAAGAGAGATAATGTTTGTAGATGAAGGTGATGCTAAAAATAAATGACAACAATAATTTTTCAAAAAAAAAAATACAAACTCTGGCACAGCCAAGGTGGTATAAGAGGCAGTCATTCACCTGAGCTTTTCCCCAAACTCCTTCAAACACCTTTAAATTATTCCATAAAACAATCCCTAAAGTGGAAGAACCCACAAAAGAATGGAGTGAAAGAGGGAAGGAGGGAAGGAAGGAGAAAAATAAAGAAGGAAGGAAGGAGGAAAGGAGGAAAGGAAAGAACATAAATGTCTCTATATACCCAGCTCCTCATTTTCTCTTCCTTTCCCAATCATTTTTTTATGTGTCATCATCAATTTTGACAAGTGTGCTAGCTAAAAACAGAAAAACAAGTCATCAATAATTAATCAAATCAATCAATAATCAAAAAGTTTGGACAACACAGAGCTAAAGGGCACAGATTCTTTGGGCACTCCACTAGAGACTTCTTTTACAAATTGGCATTGACCCATTCATAACGATTCCTGATTCATTCAGCCAAGCAGAGGATAGATCACCGGGCTTGGAATCAGAAAGATCTTTCTTCATGAGTTCAAATCTGGCCTCAGACATTTACTAGTCATTTAAGTTAATTCATTTTAATCATGTGTCAGTAGTAGAGATAGCAACTGATTTGAAGTCAGAAGACCAAAGTTTGATCCCAGTCCTCTTACTTTATCTAGGTGACCTAAGGCTCATTAAGTTTCATGTTTTCTCATCTGAAAAGATGGTATAACTTCCTTCTAACTATAAATCTATGATTTTATATACCTATACTTACCTACACATATACAGATACATGTGGCACTCATAGTAGTTTTAAAGTTTACAGTGGTACCCCCAATTGTCTATCAGATAAATTCTCAGATCCTTAACTGGTAATTCAAGGACCTCCATGATAATCTCTACTATATCTTTCTAGACTTATGCCCCAATATATTCCTATAAATACTTTTTTCCAGTCTAAAGGAATTACCTTCTCCAAAAATTACTTTAAACATAAATATAATCAATGTTGCTTTAATGGAATAATCATTAGATCTGAAGTTAAAAGAGAAACCAACTTAAGACACTATCCAGTTGTATGATCATAGATAATTCTCTTAATTTCTCTGAACCTTCATCTTTAAAATGGGGATAATAATACTTACACTCTCTACTTCACAGAACTGTTATGAGAAAAGATCTTTATTTAAATGTTAGTTATCGTCATTATTTCTTGATGCTTTCCTTCCTCTTTTGTTACGCTACTCTCTTTGCCTATAACAGCCTCCTTTCTATATCTGCCTTTTATAGTATGATCCATTGTTCAAAACTCAATTCAAATGTCACCTCTTCAATGAATCTTTTCATGAGTCACTCAATCAGATGTGACTTCTCCTTTTTTTGTGACTTCTACTGATCTCATAGCATTTTTATATGTTATCTGACAACTATATTCTACATAGTACCATGATTATTTGTGCATACTCTTATTCCCCACTGCCATAATCATAAGATCATGAACAGAAATGATCTTTTATTCATCTTTCTAGGTTCTTCGGCATTTAGATGTTTTATGCTCATAAATGCTCATTTTTTAATTGAACAAAATATTTAAATCATGTCTATACACAGAGTCATATCTGGCCAATCAGATCCCAGGGACAAATACCACAAAATATGGGTGTCTTCAAATCAACTCATAAATCCTTTAATATCAATTCAGTTGAGGCTATGGGGCAGAGAAAACCTTAGACTTTATGATTCAGTTCCATATGCAAGGAGAGATCCTGGAAAAAAACCACCTTGGTGGGGGGAGAAACAAAGAGCCTGAGATGATGGCATTTGAGGAAAGAGATCTGCTACTGACCCTTCTCTAGATAGGAAAAAAGTGATGACTTTTGTGTTTGTGATGACTTTTAAGTTTATTTTTTAGGGATGTTCAGTACATACAGCAGGTGCCAAAATGTTATTCTAGGTCATATAGGACTCTGTGAATGAAAAAGTAATTAATAGCTAGATTTTTCATTTAATATTGTTTAGACATGCATTCTGAAAGTGGGAATACATTAAAAAAAACAGTCTCATGGGATACTGATGGGAGGGAGCACACCATCTGGTAGTTTCCTATTTTAACTAGTTATTCTTGTTAACTAAGTGCCAAGTTCAGTTGTATCTATTTGCTGAAGGTAATATCATTATCTGCTAAATTTTAGTGCTCTGGGGAAGAGGTCTAGTTATGATTGTGGACTCTTCTTGCTGAAGGTATTGTCAGCATCTGCTAAATTTAAATTCCCTAACACAAAGGTCTAGTTACGATGCTTCTTTACAAGCCTATCAATATGTCATCCTAAAGCATTTTGTGAAGGAAAAAGATGTTGGAAGTGGTGATTGGGTCATCAGAGAGACAATCAAAATATTGTCACCAAGAACAGAAGTATCAGCCATACTGCCAGAGCCACTGATTTGATCATTGTTTTTACTCAATCTAAGGCATCTGCTACCTGAATGGCTAATGGGGCAAACATCACTGGAGCAGTATTTTATTAGGGAATCATAAACTATGAAAATAGAGCCCCCCCAAAAAATTCTTTGGTTTCTCTCCAGACTTGCACAATTGACTCAGAATCCAAAAATCATAGATCTATAAATGAAAATCTCTTAAAAGACCCTCTAGTCCAAGTTGTTCATTCCACAAATGGGGAAACAGAATCAGGAATGATAAGTGACTTGCCCACAGTTACACAGATCAATGATAAGGTAAATTAGACTCCAAATCTTTTGATTCCATAGTCAATATTCATTCTATATGCTGAAAGCAGTTTTTTCAATGCAGAATGTACTGCCCCTAAAAGCATTTTATTATCTTTGAAAACTTTTTTTTTAATCAGCATATAGACAAATTCTAAAAATGCACTTTATCCTGAAGCAACTGGAGCTGCTGCCCTTCTAGGTGAGGCAGATGTATCAGCTAGGTGGTACCCAATGGTAGTACAATAGATAGGGTACTGAATCTTAAATCAAGAAGACCTAAAATCAAATCCACCTTTGGGCATTTACCAGTTCTGTTAAGCTGAGCTGCCTGCCTTATTATTGTTATATGTAAAATGGAGACAATAACACCAATCTTCCAGAGTTGCTGTCAAAATCAAATAAAATAGCATATGTAAAGTGCTTTGTAAACCTTAAAATGCTAAATAAATGCTAGCTATTATTATTGGTATCTATCTACTACAATTTAAAAAATAGATTCAAAATAATAACTGGTCTTCCAATGGAGACTATGGGTACAAATCTGGTCTTTCCAGAACTCTCTTTCTCTCTCTTTCTCTCTTTTTCTCTCTGTCTGTCTGTCTCTCTGTGTGTCTGTCTGTCTGTCTCTCTCTCTCTCTCTCTCTCTCTCTCACACACACAAACACACACACACACACACACACACACACACAAGCCAAAAGTAGCTTCTCAAAACAGAAAAGCCCAATACAGATGCATTTATACGCTGCATTTCTATAAGTGTATTTACAAAGGACCAATGTGGTGAGCACAGAGTGAAAAGAGATTTTAAAGCTTCCTAAATCAAGCCAGAGGCAAAATGCTTTCAGCTGAATGGTTCCTGGTGCCAGTGCAATAAGTCTGAAAAAGAGTTCCTTTAACCTCAAGACCCACTAAAATCAAAGATATGATCAAAGAGGGAAAAAAGGGAGAAGCTCTGCCCAGTGTAGAAAGAAAAAAGAACTCATCGCTGCTGACTTTTCAATATTCACTGGAAGTCATGTACAACTGTGCTCATTTTTATCCTAATCCTTTTTATGATTTGTACTTTGGAGATAAATTTAATATAGTACTAGAATACAGGGACCTTAGTCATATTAATATTAAGAGAAGTCATCCAAAGTAATACAAGCCTATAAGCCACGGATTTGAAAGAAATTAGGAAAAGTCTAGCTTATTTCCTCCAGGAAGAAAGGGGACCAGAGGAAGTGCTTTAAGGGTTACCCCAGACTCCTCAGACTACCTAAAAAAAGACCCTTAATATAAGTCAATAAATAAGCATATATTTAATGTTTAATAATGACCATTCTCATAATGACACTCTATTGTGAGACATTAATGGATCACAGATTTAGAGCTAGAAAAAATTTTGCTTAGTTCATCTAGTTCCTTTCTTTCTTGCATTTACAGATGAGTAAGCTAAGGCCTAAAGCCTCAATTAAGTGTTTGCACAAAGTCACAAAAGAAATAAATAACAAAGATGGGCCTTGAACTCAGGTCTTCAGCTCCAAATCTGTCACTCTTCATCATATTATGCTGCCAAAATTTCAATGTCTATGATTTCAATGGCATAGGAACTTCCCCTGCTGACAAATAATATATCTTTTCTATACCTGTGTAGAGAGCCTCTATGAGTGACTGTGACCATCACAATTCATCCCTGGGCAGCCAGCCTTCGATAGATAAGCTTCTCTAATTTTTTTTTTTTGAGCTTCTCTAATTTTAGCTAGATCAGCCACAGACAACTTGTGCTGGAGTAGATAGTACTGAACTTGGAATCAGGAAGACCTGGATTCAAATTTGCATAATCAGTCATACTGATGTAAGACTACTGACAAAGTGACTTACCCCTCTGAGCCTCAGTTCCCAGTTCTGTAAATTCAGATAATCATGGCACCTAGACCCATTGGATTATTGGTATCTTTAAGTGAGAGAGTCCATCTAAAGTGATTCTCAAGCCTTAAAGTCCTGTGTAAATGTCAGTTTTTACTATTGTTATATTGTTACAACATATTATTGTGCTACTATAATAAATTATTATAATATATAACTATATTATATAGTTATATGTCATATATCATATGTAATTATTGTATTCCACATAATTATCATAATATATTATTGTTTTTAATACTACATCTAGATTTTCAGTCTGTTAAGATATACCTGTTTGTGCCTTACTAGACTAACCTTCAAGAACTTTAGCATGTAGTTGAGCATGACAGTGTATGAAAGTACTCATAATCTTGCTACTGGAAAGTCTGAGGTTGGTGGATTGCTTCAGATTGGGAGTTTTGAGTTCCTGATGGGATGTCTGCATTGTCTGGCACTAATACAGTGAGTCGTGTCAGAGAAGAAGGTCTCCCAGGATGCCTAAAGAAGGGCTAGAAATGGGAAAAGTGAAAAATTCTTTGTGAGTTAATCAGTAGATGGAAAGACTATGAATGGTTCCTGCACTTAGAGTCTTGGCAAGATAGGGAGACCTAGTCTCAAAGAAATAAAAAATAACCTTACCTTTCTTCTCTATCACCTCTATCAAGATGAAGCATGAAAAAAGAGGATCTGAAAAGTTGTTATAGTATAAAGTTATTATAGCATAACTTTTATATAATAGAATGTCTCAGTGAAACAGAAACTGATAAATATTTTCTCTGAAAGCAAGTGTATAGCTTTTACAGAGGAGTTAGAGACAAAAAAAAGAGAAGGTGAGGAATATCAAAGTAAAGTCTGTCATCTCAGAGACTTGGGTGTTTCCCTCTCCCCCTCTGCAAAAGGAATTGGCCATCATTTCATGACAATTTAGGGGGTCACCTCTTCTAAACATTTACTATATCTGAATAGACAATTACTGTAATGGACTTGATTTAAAAGCCCTGTAGTGTTCTAGAAAGCTAGCAAATCATTCATGGATTACAGGACAAAAATGAAAAATTCCTGGAATTTATGCAATCCTAAAATGAATGCTTTTAAACCTAATTCACCTAGCAATTACAAACCTACAATGGACTCACAAAAAAGGCAACTAATGTTTCCCTCCTCCATTTCTTACCTCCCCCTACCAGAATGATCATCCTTTTAAACTCAATTTCAAAATTCTAATATAAGGCACAATCAAGGTTAATATAAACTTCTGTAAGTTATCATCTGCCAATACACAGTGGCTTCTCATGGGCTCCTACTCTTGAGAGCTTTCTTCCCCTGCTCTAAAATCTGGATTCCTTTTCACTAAGGCCATGGATACATGATGGAATTATGAATAGAGACATTTCTTAGCTCCAGTCTTAGAAAGATATGGAGAAAAAGAGAACTGGATCCTTTGGTTCATTCACTACAAAAAAAAAATGGCCCCATAAGATAGAGAGTTGTGAAGTATCTGAAAGTAAATAATGTAGTCTTGTGAATTTGAGATATATTTTGTGGTGAACTCTGGATTGCAAACACTAAGATGATGACATCAGTTTCTATAATGGTTTCCATGGAAAAGAATGGAAATCAATGAGGTAGCCAAATTCCAGAGTTCCTAAGTCAAGAAGATTGCAAGCAGCTAGAAAAAAATAATTCAAATATTGTGAAGCCACCATCAAGTATCGCACAAGACTTAGCAGTTTCCACATGAAAGGAGTAGAGAACTTGGAATATGATATTCTGGAAGGCAAAAGACTTAGGATCATAACCAAGAATAACCTACTCAGAAAGAATGAATATAATCCCTCAGAAGGGTAAATGAATATTTAATGAAATAGAGGACTCTCAAGAATTTTCTAATAAAAAGACCAGTGCTAAGTGGAAAATTTGATATATGAAGACAGGACTCAAGAATAGTATAAAAAGGTAAATTTGAAAGAGTAATCACAAAAGACAATAAAGTTAAACTGTTTATATTGCTATATGGAAATATGACACATGTAACTGATAAGAACATTTTTATTAGGGCAGTTAGGAGTCTACATAGACAGAGGGCATGGATATGAGTTGATTGTATTGAGATGATGTCCAAAAAAGTAAAATAAAATAAAGGTGTGAGAAAGAGAAATGCATTGGGAAAAGGGGGAAGGGAAAGATAGAATGGTGAATTTTTCTCACATAAAAAGGCATGCAACAAGGAAAAGCTTTTATAGTAGAGGGGAAATGGAGGGGAGAAGCAATGCATGAATCTTACTCTCAACAGAATTAATTCAAAGATGGAAGAATAATTATCAATATTCAATTGGATAGGGGGCAGCTGGGTGGCACAGTGGATAGAGCATCAGCCCTGAAGTCAGGAGGACCTGAGTTCAAATCTGGTCTCAGACACTTAACATTCCCTAGCTGTGTGACCCTGGGCAAGTCACTTAACCCCAATTGCGTCAGCAAAAAGCAATATGTATATATATATATATATATATATATATATACATATATATATATATGTACATATATATATACATATATATAGGGAAATAGGAGGGGTAAAGGATCAGAAATATGGGGATGGGATGATAAAGGGGAGAGGGAATTAAGGGAGGCAATGGTCAGAAGCAAAACACAGTTTAGAGAAAGAATAGGAGAGACAGTCAGAAAGACGGACAAATGTACAGAGATAGTGACAGAGACAGAGAAAGACAAACAAAAGAAAATATGATGAAAGGTAATACATATTAGTAATGATAACTGTGAATGGGAGCAGAATTAGCTCACCCATAAAATGGATGCAGATAGCAGAATAGTTTAGAAATCAAAACCCAACAATATGTTTACAAGATATACATTTGAAACAGAGAGAAACACACAGAATTAAAATAAAAAGCTAAAGCAGTCTAATATGCTTCAGCTAGAATAAAAAAAGGTAGGAATAGCAATCATAATCTCAGATAAAGCAAAAGCACAATGAGATAATCAGAGAAACTGCATTTTTCAAAATAGACAAAGAAGCAATATCAAAATTTTAATGTATTTGATAAAAATTTTATTTATCAAATATATAGGTAAGTGAGTCAAATTTAAAAAAAAAAGAACCATTCTCCAATTGATAAATGATCAAAGGATATAAACAAGTAGTTTTCACTAAAAAGAAATCAAAATTAACTATATTCATATTTTTAAATGGTCTAAGTCATTATTTATTAGAAAAATGCAAGTTAAAGTAACTCTAAGGTACCACCTCACAACTATCAGAAATGACAAGTGCTAGAGGAGATAAGTAGAAATAGGTATGCAAATAAATTGTTGGTGGAATTGTGAACTGGTCTAACTATTCTTGAGAACAATCTGAAATTATGCCCAAAGAGTTATAAAACTGTGCATATCTATTGACTCGGCAATACTACTATTACATCTGTACCCAAAAGAGATCAAAGGAAAAGGAAAAGATTCTAAATGTATAAAAACATTAATACCTGCTATTTTTATGGTGGCAAAGAATTGGAATTCAAGGAGAAGCTTATAAATTGGGGAACGATTGAAGAAATTGTGGTATATGATTTGCCTAATGCCACACAATTCAATAGAATTATAATAAGACCTCATTTTTCTTGACAGAAGCTCTTTCTACAATACCACAATGTCTAGTTAGAAATAAATGACCAGAAAGAAGACATTGATCATAAAAAAAAAGTCAAAAGGGAATTTTTCAGTTCATAATTGTTGCTTGTAGTTATGGGCATATACAGAACATGGGACAACTGTGGCCACATATATCAATAATTCCCTTGTTTTCTTTGTTTTTTTTTAAGGTGGGATGAATTAACATTAAAAAAAAGAATGAGTTTGATTTTCAGTGCTTGGTTGCCTAAAGGAGTAGAACTGATCATCTTTTAATGTCCTTTTGGATCTGAGATTTTATCAGTATGGATTTTCCCTTCCATATCTCCCATCCCTTTCTTTTATCTTTGGTTTTCATTCAAGTGTTCTCATAAATGTGTTACAAAAGGCCCATCCAACGTGCTAAGAATTTTCTTTGCATTGTTCACATTTTTCAGAAATCAATGGAATACACAGGCTACATAATGGCCATCCCATATCTTTTACCATAAAATCAAAATCACCATTTTTCTTAGTCATACATTTAATAACTGCTCACATGGATATGGCAATTTAAGTTTTGGAAACTCTCTACATATATTATCTTATTTGATCTTGCAAATGATCCTGTGAGGTAGATGTTATCAAAGGCTTTAAAAAAATAGCAATAAACTATAAACAGTGGGATCTTATATTCACTCTATCAACAGCTTGATTTAAAAATACGTCCTAATATAGATTTTGATTTGCAAAATTTTTCATATTCATGTACAGATACCCTTGTAAGAGGAGAGAAGTAGTTTCATAAGAATTTTCAGAGGTGGGAAAGTAAATGTATGACTCAGTAATTACCAACATTCTCTTATCTTAAATCCTGTGAATTCATGTTTGGAGGTTTTTGTTTTCAAGCATATCAGCTGTGTCTGACTCTTCATGAGACCATTTGGAGTTTTCTTGGCAAAGATACTGAAGTGGTTTGCATTTCCTTCTCCAATCCATTTTACAGATGAAGAAGCTGAGGCAAATATGGTTAAATAAATTTCCTAGGGTTATATAGCTAGTATCTAAGGCCATACTTTAATTCAGGACCTCCTGATTCCAGGAATGCCATTCAATCCACTGCACCAGCTGAATGACCAATGTCCTTGCCTTTTAATTTGGTAAGGTTTGATAGGCAAGTTGCAGTTTCTCTTTATCTCTTTATGACAACTGATTTACATTAGTTACATTTTTGTATAAAATATTTACATTTGATATAAGTATTTTCTATACTTATTTCCCATGTATAGGATTGATAATTTCAAAAATAGGTTGTTAGAATTTTAAATTGCATACTACATATCTTTTTGTTTTCTCATCAAGCTTTGTATTACTTTGGGTCTTTAGTTTAACAAGTAGTAGTCTGCACATAGACAATTGATTCATAACTCCTACATCAGAAATGAGTCATTTCCTGTCTATTAACTAGGTGGTACAGTAGATAGAACAATGGGTCTGGAATCAGAAAAATCTGATTCAAATCTTGTCTCAGACATTTAGCTACCAGCTATGTGACCCTAGACAAGTCACTTAAGCTTTACTTGTCCGTTACCTCATCTATAAAATGGGGACACATTGGAGAAATAAATGGCAAATGACTCCAATATATTTGCCAAGAAAACATCAGCAATAGTTGGCATGGCCAAGTAAAGTTAGACACAGCTAAGTGACTGGATAACAATAGTGGACACAGCATAGGAATTCAAGACAGAAAGATTTGAATTCAAATATGGCCTTAGATTCTTAATTATTCTGTAATTGTGAGAAAGGCACTTAGTTGCTATCTGCCTTAGAGTCTTTAGCTGTAAAATGGGGATGATAATAGCACCTGTCTTACAGGATAGTTCTATCAGTTGAGTTAACATATGTAAAGTGCTTTGCAAATCATAAAGTACTATGTAAATTGCCAGAGATGATGACCATGATGATGTGCAAATATAATCAAGTTCATTTTTTTGTGAGCTTGCTTTGGTGTTTACTACTACTGCTTCCTGACTTTTTCTACAAGATCAATTTTTTTTGATTGAGAAATATAAGGCTTCTAGATAGTTACTAACCATATAAATAGTAATTGAACAAGGAGATGGCCTGCTTTTAGGGACCTGGAAGGAACAGATACCATTCCAGGCTGAATTTGAGGAAGGAAGCATGCACTTTGAGGCAAGCATTTGTTTGAATCAATCCCCATCAACAAGTTTTTAAGACCTAATATGTGAAATATCCTATGTTGAGGACTAATGATAAAAACCCCAAAATGAAACTATTTTTGTCAAATGCTCAAATGCATTGGTGTTTTCACCAATTTGAAAGTAGTACAGATTGCAATCCATTTATGCTTGCTATTCCTTGGAGGCTTTTGCCTATTTCCTTCCACAAGTTTATCATACAGTATCCATCCAATATTCTAGAGGTTAAGCTTGATTTCTTTTGATATTACAAAGTTAATAACAAAGTGCTTTTTATACTTGTCATCCCTTAAAGTTATTACATGCCCAAGCCATCTTCTCTTTCTCCTTCAGACTTCTTTGGTGATAGATTTTATTGTCAATCTTCTTCAAAGTTTTTCATTGTTTATATGTCACAGCTTGCTCACACCCTCCTTGTGGCAATTGTTCTGTGTGATAATTCTTTTCTTTTTTATACATTGTTTTATTCCATGTCTCCCTGTCATACAACCACACTAGTCAAATGTTGACATTAAAAATATGGACCTTTGCTTCCATTGGAAACATGGGTGATAATTTTTTTTTGCAATTTCCCAAAGGAAATCTGTTATTTCCTCCTTCAGTTTAATTCTATAGCCAGGACATTATCCAGTTCTACTATATTCCAGAAACACAAACCAATGGTACAATCTGGGGAAGAGAGATTCTTTGACAACTTGTTGTTTGGAAGGTTTTTCTGTGTGGATGATTACATATTTCTTCCAGGAGACTCTATAGGGATCACAGTTACCAGAACATCATTAGCATTTGTAGGAGCATCTATGGAACATCATCATCCACAAAGAATTCTCCCTTCACTATAGTCTCTATGCAAGCTCTCCTGATTGCAGTAATAAACATTTTAATAAGCATATTTTTCCTCATTTTATGCCTTATATGATACTTATAAGATGTTTATACTGCCTGTTTAAATCATCATTGCTCTACCATAAGACTGGAAAAGAATGGAGAAATAGATTGGAATCAAGAATGGTTCAAGGTAGGGTAGGGATGGCAGAGAAGAATCTATCTTAGAATTAATATACTTAGACTTCCTTCTGGGGGTGGAGCCATGGTGGCAGAGATCAGACAGCAGTCTCTGTAACCTCCTCTAACCTCCCCTCAAACCAACAACATATGAAGCCTCTAGACTGATTCTGAAGCAAAAAAATCCACAATATCTGGAGAACAATACGCTTCTAGAAGAAGATACTCTGGAAGAACCTCAAAACAGGTCTGTTTTAATTGGGCAGGGGGGTGGCCTACTGAACCCAGACTGCAGAGCAGGGAGACCGGGGCAGGGAGCTGGAGCAGGGAGCTGGAACAGGAGTCGGAACAGGAGTGGGAGTGTTGTGCTTTTCACAAACCTGGGAGTCTTCTGGGGGCCTCTTGGAACAATCTGTCCTGATTGTGGGCAGGTGGTTTGGAGGGTCTGCCTTTTGTGGGGGATAGATTGTGAACCACTGAACCCCTGATGAGCATATGACCTAGCTGCCATTACACAGCACCTTAAAGCAATCAATCAAACAACAGGACTGATAAGCACCAGCAATAATTCAATCAGCGGAGCTGCCCAGTACCTGAAATAATTCAAGCAGCAGAACCGCCCCAGGGTGAACTAAAGCAGAACTGCCCAACCCCTGACATAATTCAATCAGCAGAACTGCCCAGTTCCTGAAATAACTCATTCAGCAGAACTGCCCCAGGACAAATTAAAGCAGCTGTCCCACCTTTGCCCTAAACAGACCTCACACCTTTAAAAAAAAAAAATGAATAAAAAACCAAAAAGAGCTCTCACCATAGACAATTTTTATGGAGAGAGGGAAGAACAGACCTCAAATCCTGAGGCCCCTAAAGGTAAAGCAACTCCAGAAAAAGCCGCAAAGAGAGACATAAATTGGTCCCCATGTCACAAGGCTTTCTTTGAAGATTGCATAAAAAATCTTAAAAGAGAGTTAGAAGAAACATGGGGAAACAAAATGAGATCACTGCAAAATAAAATAGAAAAAATGGAAAAAGAATGCAATGAACAAAAATATGTAATTGGTCAATTGCAAAAGGAACTAAAAACAGTAACTGAAGAA
>JAJPUD010028056.1:0-14998 GCA_023553655.1 Myrmecobius fasciatus
TGAGGTCTGTTTAGGGCAAAGGTGGGACAGCTGCTTTAATTTGCCCTGGGGCAGTTCTGCTGATTGAGTTATTTCAGGAACTGGGCAGTTCTGCTGATTGAATTATGTCAGGGGCTGGACAGCTCCGCTGATTGAATTATTTCTGGTGCTTATCAGACCTGTTGTTTGATTGATTGCTTTTAAGGTGCTGTGTAATGGCAGCTAGTTACGATGCTCATCAGGGGTTCAGTGGTTCACAATCTATCCCCCTCAAAAGGCAGACCCTCCAAACCACCTGCCCACAATCAGGACAAATTGTTCCAAGAGGCTCGAAGAAGACTCCCAGGTGTGTGAAAAGCACAACGCTCCCACTCCTGTTCTGACTCCTGTTCCAGCTCCCTGCTCCAGCTCCCTGCCAAGGTCTCCCTGTGCTGCAGTCTGGGTTCAGTAGGCCACCCCCTGCCCCATTAAAACAGACCTGTTTTGAGGTTCTTCCAGAGTATCTTCTTCTAGAATCGTGTTGTTCTCCGGATATTGTGGATTTTTTTGCTTCAGAATCAGTCTAGAGGCTTCATATTTTGTTGGTTTGAGGGGAGGTTAGAGGAGGTTACAGAGAATCCTGTCTGATCTCTGCCACCATGGCTCCACCCCCGGAAGGAAGCTCGAAATCATCTTTACATTTAATGGTTCTGATAAAGGCCTCATTACTAAAATATAGAGAGAATTATCTCATATTTATAAGAATTCAAGCCACTCTTCAATAGATAAGTGGTCAAGGGATATGAACAGACAATTTTCAGAGGATGAAATTAAAACTATTTGTAGTCATATGAAAAGGTGTTCCAAATCACTATTGATCAAAGAAATGCAAATTAAGACAACTCTGAGATACCACTACACACCTGTCAGATTGGTTAAAATGACAGGAAAAGATAGTAGCGAATGTTGGAGGGGATGTGGGAAGGCTGGGACACTGATGTATTGTTGGTGGAACTGTGAACGGATCCAACCATTCTGGAGAGCTATTTGGAGTTATGCTCAAAAAGTTGTCAAACTGTGCATACCCTTTGACCCAGCAGTGTTTCTATTGGGCTTATATCCCAAAGAAATCATAAAGGAAGGAAAGGACCCCACATGTGCAGGAATGTTTGTGGCAGCCGTTTTTGTAGTGACTAGAAACTGGAAACTGAATAGATGCCCATCAATTGGAGAATGGCTGAATAAATTATGGTATATGAATGTTATGGAATATTATTGCTCTGTAAGAAACGACCGGCAGGACGATTTCAGAGAGGCCTGGAGAGACTTGCATGAACTGATGCTGAGTGAAATGAGCAGAACCAGGAGATCATTATACACGGCAACAACAGTACTATATGATCAATTCTGATGGACATGGCTCTCTTCAACAATGAAATGTTTCAAACCACTTTCAATTGTTCACTGAAGAAAGCCATATACACCCAGAGAGAGGGATGCGAAATGTGGACCACAACATAACATTTTCATACTATCGATTGATGTTTGCTTACATTGTGTTTCCTTTATCTGATATGTCTCTCTTGTAGACACGATTTTTCTTGCACAACAAGGATAAGTGTGGAAATATATATACGTATATTCGATTTGTCAAGTATTTTAACATAATTAACATGAAGTGGATATGCTGCCATCTAGGGGAGGGAATGGGAAGTAGGGTGGAAAAAATTGTAACAGAAAGCTTTCTAAGGATTAATGTTGAAGAATTACCCATACATATGTTTTGCAAGTAAAATAAAATAAAATCTCTGTGATTCCTGCTGAGGCTCCTGCTCCACTCAGCTAATCTGAGAAGGGGCCCACTTGATGTTTCTGTGGAGTTAGCCCCGATGTGTCTGCACTTCAGACAGAGTAATCCCCATGCTAGGATCTTCTTGGGTTGTATAAGGAGGGCCTCCATCATGCCCCAAGTTTTCTTCATTTTTCGTCAGTCTATGTTTTCCCCAATATGAAAATTTGTCCTATTTGTAGAGCAAATCTGGAGAGTTTGAAATTTACAACCTATATCTTCTCAGAATGCTTCTTTTTTACATGTTTCTTTAGGAGACTACGGAGATTATTTCAGATTGTGGTTGTCCTAACAATTCATCCTACTGAATATTCCCCAGATAAACACCATTTTTACATCAAAGTAACCAAAATTATCAATAGAAAGTTTTAAAATTAAATTTTAAATTACATCAATATAAAAAAATGCCAACATTATAAGAGATCACAGGTTATCATAAGCAAGAACATAAGGTAAAAAATGTCACATGAAAGCAATTCAACATTATAGGAAAATTAAACAAGAAGCTTGTTGAGACTTTACAAAACAGATAATCTAGATACTGTCTGGAGAAAATAAAGGGAGTCTTAAAACAAACCTCAATAGGAGAAAGAAAGAATTCCAAAACAATGATGAAACTGAATAATTTGTGTGTTTTTATATGTTGTGTTGATATGTCTAAATTCACATGTGTGGATATATTTTCCAGAGGTTAGAATACTAAAAACGTCAGAAGAAGAAAAAATAAACTTGCAGAAAAGTGTTAAAATTTTAAAAGTGATTTATGTGGATTAATTTTGAATCCTGCAACCTTGCTAAAGTTGTGAATTGTTTCTAATACTTTTTTAGTTGAGTCTCTAGGGTTCTCTAAATATAACATCATATCATCTGCAAAGAGTGATAATTTGGTTTCTTCATTACCTCCTCTAATTACTTTTATCTATTTTTCTTCTCTAATTGCTAAAGCTAACATTTCTAATACAATATTAAATCGTAATGGTGACAGTGGGCAGTCTTGTTTCACTCCTGATCTTATTGGGAATGGTTTTAGTTTGTTTCCATTACATATGATGCTTGCTGATGGTTTTAAATAGATGCTACTGATCATTTTAAGGAAAAGCCCATTTATTCCTATACTCTCTAGTATTTTTAATAGGAAAGGTTGTTGGATTTTATCAAATACTTTTTCTGCATCTATTGAGATAATCATATGTTTTTTGTCAGTTTGGTTATTAATATAATTAATTATGCTGATAGTTTTCCTAATATTGAACCAGCCCTGCATCCCTGGTATAAATCCTACTTGGTCATAGTGTCCTATCCTGGGGATGACTTTCTGTAATCTCATTGCTAATAGCTTATTTAAAATTTTTGCATCAATATTCATTAGGGAAATTGGTCTATAGTTTTCTTTCTCTGTTTTCACCCTACCTGGCTTAGCTATCAGCACTATATTGGGCTCATAGAAGGAATTTGGCAGTATACCTTCTGTCCCTATTTTCTCAAATAGTTTGTATAGTATTGGAATTAGTTGTTCTTTCAATGTTTGGTAGAATTCAAATGTAAATCCATCTGGCCCTGGAGATTTTTTCTTAGGGAGTTGGTTAATACCTCTTCTATCCTCTTCTGTTAACCTGGGCGATCCATATTTTTGTAGATATTCCTCCATTTCATTTAGATTATCAAACTTACTGGCATAAAGTTGGCCAAAGTAACTCCTAATTATTGCTCTAATTTCCTCTTTATTGGAGGAAATTTCTCTCTTATCATTCTTGAGACTAACAATTTGATTTTCCTCTTTCCTTTTTCTTATCAAATTAACTAAAGGCTTATGTATTTTGTTGTTTTTTCATAAAACCAACTCTTAGTTTTATTTATTAATTCAATAGTTTTCTTATTTTCAATTTTCTTAATTTCTCCTTTTATTTTTAGAATTTCCAATTTGGTATTTAATTGAGGGTTTTTAATTTGTTCTTTTTCTAGTTTTTTTTTTAATAATAAGCCCAATTCATTGATCTTTTCTTTCTCTATTTTATGCAAGTAAGCATCTAGAGATATAAAATTGCCCCTTATAACCTCTTTGGCCGTATCCCACAAATTTTGGTATGTTGTCTCATTATTGTCATTCTCCGTAATGAAAATACTGATTGTGTCTATGATTTGCTCTTTCACCCATTCATTCTCTTTTGAGATTCTTTATTCAATCTTGCAGAAAGGCCTTTTGAGAAGGGGACCAGTGATGGTCCTTGCTCATTTCCTCTTGAGTTTTGTCTGAGTGAACCTCAGGATCTGGCGTCTGCCCTTCTTTCTCTCGATAGAAGCTGTCTATGGTGAGAGCTCTCCTTTGCTTCTTCATTTTTTTTTTTTTTTTAGACACGCGGAGGTCTGTTTAAGGCTAGAAAAGCTGAGGCTGAGGTACTTTGCCCTGGGGCAATTCCGAGAATTAACTTAAGGTGCTGTCCCAGTGGAGGCTAAGACTAAGTCTGAATTACTCCTCTAACAAGGCAAGTCTGCCAGAACATCTGCCCCCAATCAGGGCAGAGTGTCCCGAGTGCCTCAGATAAACTCCAGGTGTTTGGAGTTTGGAGTTTGGATTTTCTGCTACACTGAGTGGCGTCCGACCCTCACTTCCCGGTTGTAATGAGTAAACTGTTTTTCCCTCTGTCCGAGTTAAACAGACCTGATATAAAGTTCTTCAGAGGTAACTGGAAGCAGTGTCCAAATATTTCTGGATTCTTTGACTTGAAGATCAGTTCAGAGGCTTGTTTTATTACTGATTTGAGAGAAGATCGGAGGAGGAAACAGAGTCAGCGTATTCACTCTGCCATCTTGGCTCCGCCCCTCCTCGCTTTTTTAATAATAAGCCCAATTCATTGATCTTCTCTTTCTCTATTTTATGCAAGTAAGCATCTAGAGATATAAAATTACCCCTTATAACAACTTTGGCCGTATCCCACAAATTTTGGCATGTTGTCTCATTATTGTCATTCTCCTGGATGAAATTATTGATTGTTTATGTGATTTGCTCTTTCACCTGTTCATTCTTTAGCATTAGACTGTTAATTTTCAATTAACTTTTGGTCTATTTTCTCCTAGCCTTATATTGCATGTGATTTTTATTGCATCATGATCTGAAAAAGATGCGTTTACTATTTCTGCCTTTCTGCATTTGATTTTGAGGTTTTTAGGTCCTAACACATGGTCAATTTTTGCATAGCTTCCATGAATCACAGAGAAAAAAGTAAACTCCCCTCTGTCCCCATTGAATTGTTTCCAAAGGTCTACCCTACCGAACATTTTGTTTACCTCCTTAACTTATTTCTTATTTATTTTGTGGTTTGATTTATCTAGTTCTGAGAGAGCGAGGGTGAGATCCCCCACTAGTATAGTTTTGCTGTTTATTTCTTCTTGCATGAATCTGAACTTTTCCTCTAGGTATTTGGATGTTATTCCACTTCGTGCATAAATATTTAGTATTGATACTGCTTCATTATCTATGGTAGCCTTTAGTAAAATATAGTTTCCCTCCATATCTCTTTTAATTAGATTTATGTTTGCTTTTACTTGATCTGAGATCAGGATTGCTTCCCCTCCTTTTATTCTTCACCTGAAGCATACTGCTTCAGCCCTTTAACTTCACTCCGCATGCATCTCTATGTTTTAGATGTGTTTCTTGTGAACAACTTATTGTAGGATTCTGGCTTTTAATCCAGCCTGTAATCTACTTCTGTTTTATGGAAGAGTTCATCCCATTCACATTCACAGTTGAATATACTAACTGTGAAATAACTAATTCTGTGGTTCCTGCCATTTTATTTACCCAAAGTTATGTCTTATCTTTCCTAACCCCTTTCTCCCTTCCCTTCTATTCTGTATTTTGCTTTTCATGACCACCTCCTGTTAGTCTTATGTGACTGATAGAAACTTTTACAAGGAGAAGGTAAGCATAATAAAAGGGCTTGAACAACGGGAAAAGGGCTAAGCTAGAAAAACAGGTTTTACCTAATGACACATGATCCTATTATTTAAGAACCAATCACAGACCAGGATTTTGGAATAGTACTGACGTCAAAAATTGTATACAAGTGAGAAATCTGTGGGGGGCAGTAGAACAGGAATTTGGTAGTATACCTTCTGTCCATATTTTCTCAAATACTTTGTATAGTATTAGAATTAATTGTTCTTTGATTTTTTGGTAGAATTCACATTTAAATCCATCTGGCCCTGGAGATTTTTTCTTAGGGAGTTGGTTAATAGCTTCTATTTTTTTTCTAATATGTTTTTAAGTCTTCTGTTAACCTGGGCAATCTACATTTTTGTAGATATTCCTCCATTTCATTTAGATAATGAAGCTTACTGGCATGAAATTGGGGAAAGTAACTTCTAATTATTACTCTAATTTCCTCTTCATTGGAGGAAAGGTCTCCCTTATCATTCTTGAGAGTAAGAACTTCATTTTCCTCTTTCCTTTTTCTTATCAAATTAATTAAAGGCTTAACTATTTTGTTGGTTTTTTCATAGAACCAACTCTTCGTTTTATTTATTAATTCAATAGTTTTCTTATTTTCTATTTTATTAATATCTCCTTGTATTTTTAGAATATCCATTTTGGTATTTAATTGAGGGTTTTTAATTTGTTCTTTTTCTAGTTTTTTTTTAATAATAAGCCAAATTCTTTGAACTTTTGTTTTTCTATTTTATACAAGTAATCATCTAGAGATATAAAATTGCCCCTTATAACTGGTTTGCCTGAATCCCACTAATTTTGGTATGTTGTTTCATCATTATCGTTCTCTTAGACGTAATTATTAATTGTGTCTATGATTTGTTCTTTCACCCATTCATTCTTCAGGATTAGATTATTTAATTTCCAATTAACTTTTGGTCTATGTTCTCCTGTCCTTATATTGCATGTGATTTTTATTGCATCATGATCTGAAAAAGATGCATTTACTATTTCTGCCTTTCGGCATTAGATTTTGAGGTTTTTTATGCCCTAATACATGGTCAATTTTTGTGTAAGTTCCATGGACCCGGGGCAGTTAGGTGGCGCAGTGGATAGAGAACCAGCCCTGAAGTCAGGAGGACCTGAGTTCAAATCTGGTCTCAGACACTTCCTAGCTGTGTGATCCTGGGCAAGTCACTTAAACCCAAGCCTCAGCAAAAAAAAAAAAAAAAAAAAAAAAAAAAAAGTTCCATGGACCGCTGAGAAAAAAGTAAACTCCCTACTATCTCCATTCAATTTTCTCCACAGATCTATCATACCTAACTTTTCTAACAATTGGTTTACCTCCCTAGTTTCTTTATTATTTATTTTGTGGTTTGATTTATCTAATTCCGAGAGAGCAAGGTTGAGATCCCCCACTAGTATTGTTTGACTGTCTATTTCTTCTTGCATCTCTCTTAATTTCTCCCCTAGGAATTTGGATGCTATTGCCCTTGGTGCATATATATTTAATATTGATATTGCTACATTGTCTATGGTACCCTTTAATAAAATATAGTTTCCTTCCTTATCTCTTTTGATTAAATTTATCTTTGCTTTTACTTGAACTGATATCAGGATTGCTACCCCTGCTTTTTTTTGTTCACCTGAAGCATAATAGGTTCTCCTACAGGCTTTTACCTTCATCCTATATGTGTCGCTATGTTTTAGATGTGTTTCTTGTAGACAACATATTGTGGGATTCTGATTTTTAATCCAATCTGTTATCCGCTTCCGCTTTATGGGAGAGTTCATCACATTCACATTCACAATTAGAGTAACCAATTCTTTATTTCCTGCCATCTTATTTACCCAAGTTATGTTTTTCTCTTTCTCTTTCCCTTTCTCCCTTCCCCCCTCCTCAGTATTTTGCTTTTGATTACACCCTTCCCCAAAGAATCCTCCAGCCTTTACATCCCCTCCCCCTTTTTTTTTACTCCTTTCCCCTGATTCTTCTATTTTCCCTTCTATTAGTTTATCCCTTTCTTTTCCTCCTTTCCTTCCCATTTCCATACAAGGAAGGACAAGTTTCTCTGTGAAACCAAAAGAGTCTGATATACACTTTTAGTGCCCAATGTGAGAGTAAGATTTACACAATGCTCATCTCCCTCCCTTCTTTCCCTCAATTATATTAGGTTTTCTTTGCCTCTTCATGAGATAGTACCTTATGTTTACTTCCTTTTTTAAAATCTTATTTTGCCACCTTTTCCCTCTTTTCCCCAGTATGATAGCCTTTCCCCCTGTAGTTTTCTTTTTCATATTATTGAAGTAATATCAAATTATAGCCCCAATCTTTAAGTATCCCCATAGTAGAAATAAAGTTCTCAAGAGTCCTGTCCTTTTTACCTTTTTATGGTTCTCTTGAGTTCTGTGTTTGGATGTTGAATTTTTTGTTCAGATCTGGTCTTTTCATTAGAAATATGTGAAATTCACCTATATCATTAAATGACCATCTTCTTCCCTGGAGGACAGTGCTCATTCTAGCTGGATAGGTTATTCGTGGCTGTAATCCAAGTTGCTTTGCCTTTCAGAATATCTGGTTCCAGGCCCTTCGATCCTTCAATGTGGAGGCTGACAGATTGTGTGTGATTCTAATTATAGATCCTCGGTATTTGAATTGTTTGTTTCTAGCTGCTAGCAAAATCTTTTTTGTTTTATTTTGGTGTGATAGTCTTGAAATTTAGCCACGATATTCCTTGAGGTTTTAATTTTGGGGTCTCTTTCAGGAGGTGACCAGTGAATTGTTTCAATGGTGATTTTGCCTTCTGATTCTACAACCTCAGGGCAGTTTTCTTTCAGGATTTCCTGGAAGATAGTGTTTAGATTTTTTTTTCATCATGGCTTTCAGGAAGCCCAATAATCCTTTTGATGATCCCCTCCCCCAAACAATCCTTCAGCCTTTAGATCCCTTCCCCCTTTTTTTACTCCTTTCCCCTGATTCTTCTATTTTCCCTTCTATTAGTTTATCCCTTTCTTTTCATTCTTTCACTCCCACTTCCCTATAGCAACAGACACGTTTCTCTCTGAAACCAAAAGCATCTGATATACACTTTTAGAGGCCAAACTGATGAGAGTAAGATTTACACAATGCTCATCTACCTTCCTTCTTTCTCTCAATTATATTAGGTTTTCTTTGGCTCTTCATAAGATATTATCTTGTTTTTAGCTCCATTTTTTAAAAAAAAATCTTATTTTACCCCTTTTCCCTCTTTTCCTCGGTATGATAACCTTTCCCCCTCTAGTTTTCTTTTTCATATTATCAAAGTAATATCTAGTTAATTATACACCCAAACTTTAAGTATCCCCATAGTAGAAATAAAGTTCTCAAGAGTCCTTTCCTTTTTACCTTTTTATGTTTCTCTTGAGTTTTGTGTTTGGAGTTCGAATTTTTTGTTCAGATTTGGTCTTTTCATTAGAAATAGGGGAAATTCACCTATATCATTGAATGACTATCTTCTTACCTGGAGGATAATGCTCATTCTAGCTGGATAGGTTATTCTTGGCTGTAATCAAGTTCCTTTGCCTTTTAGAATATCTGGTTACAGGCCCTTTGATCCTTCGATGTGGAGGCTGAGAGATCGTGTATGATTCTAATTATTGATCCTCAGTATTTGAATTGTTTCTCTCTAGCTGCTAGCAGAAACTTTTCCTTGGTGCGATAGTCCTGAAATTTAGCCACGATATTGCTTGGGGTTTTAATTTTGGGGTCTCTTTCAGAATGTGATCGGTGAATTCTTTCAATGGTGATTTTGCCTTCTGATTCTACAACCTCAGGGTAGTTTTCTTTCAGGATTTCCTGGAAGATAGTGTTTAGATTCTTTTTTTCATCATGGCTTTCAAGAAATACAATAATCCTTAGATTGACTCTCCTAGATCTATTTTCCAAGTCAGTTGTTTTTTCCTAGAAGATATTTCATATTTTCTTCTATTTTTTTCATTTTTTTGTTTCACTGATTCTTGAAGTCTTATTGAGTCATTCACTTGCACTTGTTCAATTCTCATTTTTAAATTATTGTTTTCTTCAGTTACCTTTTTTAGCTCCTTTTGTAACTGGCCAAGTGAATTTTTTTTGTTCATTGCACTCTTTTTCCACTTTCCTAATCTAATTTTTCAGTGCATTATTGCCTATTTCCAATTCACCAATTTTATTTTTCAATATAATAGACAATTTTCAATTGTCTTTTCCATATCTCTTTTGCAGGGCATTATATACTTCTTGCACTGATCTCAGTTTATTTTCCCATTTATCCTCCACCTCTCTTTTGAGATTCTTTATGCAGTCTTCCAGAAAGGCCTTTTGCAAAGGGGACCAGTGAAGGTCCTTGATGACTTCCTCTGGTGTTGTTTTGTGTAAAGGAACCTCAGGATCGGGGGTCAGCCCTTCTTTCTCTCGATAGGAGCTGTCTATGGTGAGAGCTCTCTTTTGCTTCTTCATCTTTTTAGACAGAGTTGGTGTCTTTTTAAGGCTAGAGAAGCTGAGGCTCCGGTAGATTTCCCTGAGGCAATTCCGCCAAATAAATTAAGGTGCTGGGCCAGTGGGGGCTAGGACTGTGCCGAATTACTCCTTAAAAAAAGGCAAATCTGCTAGAACAACTGCCCCCAATCATGGCAGAGTGTCCCAAGTGCCTCAGATACACTCCAGGTGTTTGGAGTTTGGAGTTTAGAGTTTCTGCCACAGTGAGCTGAGTCCCATCCTTATTTCTGGACTACACCGAGTAAACTTTACCTCTCTGCCTGAGTGAAACAGACCTTATACAAAGTTCTTCAGAGATAATTGCGGGGGCAGAGCCAAGATGGCAGAGTGAAAACATGACTCTCTGTGTCCTCATCCGATCTTCTCTCAAACCAACAATAAAATAAGCCTCTGAACTGATCTTCAAGTCAACGAATGAAGAAATATTTGGACACTGCTTTCTGAAGAACTTCATATAAGGAAATCGTGAAATAAAATTGCCCTAAGATTGAAGATTCAGAAGGCAAAATCACCATTGAAAAAATTCATCCATCACCTCCTGAAAGAGACCCCAAAATTAAAACCCCAAGGAATATTGTGGCTAAATTTCAAGACTATCGCACCAAGGAAAAGATTTTGCTATCAGCTAGAAAGAAACAATTCAAAAACCGAGGATCAATAATTAGAATCACACAAAATCTGTCAGCCTCCACATTGAAGGATTGAAGGGCCTGGAACCAGATGTTACAAAAGGCAAAGGAACTTGGATTACAGCCAAGAATAACCTATCCAGTTAGAATTAGCATTATCCTCCAGGTAAGAAGATGGTCATTCAATGATATAGGTAAATTTCACCTATTTCTAATGAAAAGTAGATATCTGAACAAAAAATTCAACATCCAAACACAGAACTCAAGAGAACCATAAAAAGGTAAAAAGGAAAGGACTCTTGAGAACATTATTTCTACTATAGGGATACTTAAAGTTTGGGGATATAATTAACTAGATATTACTTTGATAATATGAAAAAGAAAACTACAGGGGGAAAGGTTGTCATACTGGGGAAAAGAGGGAAAAAGGGGTAAAATAATATCTTAAAAAAGGAGGTTAAAAACAAGGTAAAATCTCATGAAGAGGCAAAGAAAACCTAATATAATTGAGAGAAAGAGGGGAGGGAGATGAGCATTGTCTAAATCTTACTCTCATCAGGTTGGGTTCTAAAAGTGTATATCAGACACTTGATATCACAATTAATTGTTCTTTGAATGTTTGGTAGAATTCACATGTAAATCCATCTGGCCCTGGAGATTTTTTTTTAGGGAGTTGGTTAATAGCTTGTTCTATTTCTTTTTCTGATATGGGGCTATTTAAATAATTGATATCCTCTTCTGTTAACCTGGGCAATCTATATTTTTGTAGATATTCCTACATTTCATTTAGATTATCAAATTTATTGGCATAAAGTTGGGCAAAGAAACTCCTAATTATTACTCTAATTTCCTCTTCATTGGAGGAAAGTTCTCCCTTATCATTTTTGAAACTAACAATTTGATTTTCCTCTTTCCTTTTTCTGATCAAATTAACTAACGGCTTATCTATTTTGTTGTTTTTTTTCTTAAAACCAACTCTTAGTTTTATTTATTAATTCAATAGTTTTCTTATTTTCAATGTTATTAATCTCCCCTTTAATTTTCAGAATTTCCAATTTCGTATTTAATTGAGGGTTTTTAATTTGCTCTTTTTCTAGTTTTTTTAAATTGTAAGCCTAATTCATTGATCTTCTCTTAATCTATTTTATGCAAATAAGCATCTGGAGATAAAAAGTTACCCCTTATAACCGCTTTGGCCGTATCCCAGAAATTTTGGTATGTTGTCTCATTATTGTCATTCTCCTGGATGAAATTATTGATTGTGTCTATAATTTGCTCTTTCATCCATTCATTCTCCAGGATTAGATTATTTAATTTCCAATTACCTTTTGGTCTCTTTTCTCCTGGCCTTATATTACATGTGAGTTTTATTGCATCATGATCTTAAAAGGATAAATTTACTATTTCTGCTTTTCTGCATTTCATTTTGAGGTTTTTATGCCCTAACACATGTTCAGTTTTCGTATAAGTTCCATGAACCCCTGAGAAAAAAGTATACTCCCTTCTATCGCCATTCAATTTCCTCCAGAGATCTGTCATACCTAACTTTTCTAACATTTTGTTTACCTCCCTAACTTCTTTCTTATTTATTTTGTGGTTTGATTTATCTAATTCTGAGAGCGCAAGGTTAAGATCCCCCACTAGTATAGTATTACTGTCTATTTCCCCTCGCATCTCTGTTAGTTTCTCCTCTAGGAATTTGGGTGCTATACTAGTTTTTGCATATATGTTTAGTATTGATACCTCTTCATTGTCTCTGGTACCCTTTAGTAAAATATAGTTTCCTTCCTTATCTCTTTTAATTAGATCTATTTTTGTTTTTACTTGATCCGAGATAAGGATTGCTACCCCTGCTTTTTTTTTTTGTTCACTTGAAGCATAAAAGATTCTGTTCCAGCCCTTTACCTTCACTCTGTATGTATCTCTAAGTTTTAGAAGTGTTTCTTGTAGACAACATATTGTAGGATTCTGGCTTTTAATCCACTCCGCTATCCATTTCCATTTTATGGGAGAGTTCCTCCCATTCACATTCACAGTTTAAATGACTATATCTATATTTACTGCCATCTTATTTATCCAAAGTTATATTTTTCTCTTCCCTTTCCCCTTACTCCCTTCCCTTCTCCCCAGTATTTTGTTTTTGAGGACCACCTCCCTCTAACAGTCCTTCCCCCTTTAAAACCCTCTCTCTTTTTTACACCTTTTCCCTAATCCTTCTATTAATTTATCCCTTTCTTTTCCTCCTTTCCCTCCTACTTTTCTATACAGAAGGCCAAGTTTTTCCCTGAAATCAAATGCATCTGATATACTCTTTTAGAGCCCAATACAATGAGAGTAAGAATACTCATCACCCTCCCTTCTTTCCCTCAAATATATTAGATTTTCGGTGTCTTCATGAGACTTTGCCTTATTTTACCTCCTTTTTATTTTACTTTATTTTACCTCCATTCCCCTCACACCCTTTGTTTTACAGTATGATGTACCTTCCACCTCTAATTTCTTTCCGATTATTATCAAAGTAAAATCAAATTATACCCCCATTCTTTAAGGATACCCCTAGTAGGGATATAGTTCTCAAGAGTTCTTTCCTTTTTACCTTTTTACGCTTCTCTAGAGTCAAAATTTGTAGGTCCTATTTTTTGTTCAGATCTGGTCTTTTCATTAGAAATAGGTGAAATTCTCCTGTATCATTGAATGACCATCTTCTTCCCTGGAAGATGATGCTCCTTCTAGCTGGATAGCTTATTCTTGGCTGTAATCCAAGTTCTTTTGCCTTTTGGAATATCTGATTCCAGGCCCTTCGATCCTTCAATGTGGAAGCTGACAGATCCTGTGTAATTCTAATGACAGTTCCTCGGTGTTTGAACTGTTTTTTTCTAGCAGCTTGTAATATCTTTTCCTTGGTGCGATAGTCCTGAAATTTGGCCACACTATTCCTTGGGGTTTTAATTTTGGGGTCTCTTTCAGGAGGTGAACGCAACAATCTTTCAATGCCAACTTTGCCTTCTGATTCTAAAACAGGGCAATTCTCTTTCTTCATTTCCTGGAAGATGGCATCAAGGTTCTTTTTTTCATTGTGACTTTCAGGGAGTCCAATAATCCTTGGATTGTCTCTCCTGGATCTGTTTTCCAAGTCAGTTGTTTTTTCCTAGGAGATATTTCATATTTTCTTCTATTTTTTCATTTTTTTTGTTTTTGTTTGACTGATTCTTGAAGTCTTATTGAGTCATTCATTTCAATTTGTTCAATTTTAATTTTTAAGGTATTATTTCCTTCAGCTATCTTTTTTAGCTCTTTTTGTAACTGGCCAATTGAATTTTTTGGTTCATTGCATTCTTTTTCCATTTTGCCAATTTTATTTTTCAGTGAATTGTTGTCTTTTTCCAATTCACTAATTTCATTTTTCAGTGAATTGTTGTCTTCTACTAATTCACTATTTTTATTTTCTTGTGATTTGGTAACATTTTCCAATTCACCAATTGTGTTTTTCAGTGAATTGTTGTCTTTTTCCAATTCACTAATTTTGTTTTTCAGTGAATTGTTGTCTTTTTCCAATTCACTAATTTTTTTCAGTGAATTGTTGTGTTTTTCCAATTCACTAATTTTGTTTTTCAGTCAATTGTTGTCTTTTTCCAATTCACCAGACTTATTTTCCAGTTTTTCACATCTCTGATGCAGGGCGATATTTCCTTCTTGCACTGCTCTCAATTTATTTGACCAATCTTCTTCTACCTCTCTTTTGAGATTCTTTATGCAATCTTCCAGGTAAGCCTTCTGAAAGGGAGACCAGCTTAAGTCCACCCCTGTGGCTTTATCTGGGATTGTTTTCAGAATCTCAGCATCTGGGGACTTCTCTAGTTTCTCTCCATAAAAGCTGTCTATGGTGAGAACTCTCTTTTTCTTGCTCATGATTTTCAGCAGAGGTATCAGTCACCAGCAGGGAATTCTGCAGCAGCAGCAACAGCAGCAGCAGCAGCAGCAGCAGCAGCAGCAGCAGCAGGGATTTCAATTTGCCCTGGGGCAATTTGCCTAGTTGACTTTCGGTCTGGGGCTGAACTGGCTATGTCTGAATTAGGACCACACTTTCAGTTGCTCTCAATCCACCCTTTATCAAAGGTAGACCT
>JAJPUD010028057.1:3161-14998 GCA_023553655.1 Myrmecobius fasciatus
CCTTCCTGCCTTCCTTCCTTCCTTCCTTCCTTCCTTCCTTCCTTCCTTCCTTCCTTCCTTCCTTCCTTCCTTCCTTCCTTCTTTTCTTCCTTCCTTCTTTCTTTTCTTCCTTACTACATGCCTTCCTGCCTTCCTTCCCTTCTTTCTTCCTTTCTTCTTTCCCTCCCTCTCATCTTCCTTCTTCCTTCTTTCTTTTCCTTCATCCTTTTCTGTCTGATTGCCAGCATAGGTGAACAATGTTCCCAGATAGGGTGGTATATTGAAATGGAGAAAGTAAGAAGTACTTTTATAAGAAAATGCTGTTACATTTTCTATGTGTGTGTGTGTGTTTGTGTATGTATGATAACTATACATACATTTTTATGTATACACATTTATATATATACACTTCCTATAAAAGGTTTATTTCTTTCTGTATATTATCCCCAATAAATATGAACTTTATATAATATAATGAATTACTACAATGTAGAAGTATAATAAATTTGAGAAAATTGACAGAAACGTTATAATGGTGTATTTCTAGAACAATTCTGTTTTCAAAATTTGTTTTTCCTTCTCAGAATCATTAAGTGTTAAGGCTATAAAAGACTAGAAATCCATCAGTTCTGTACCCTCACTGAGGAGCACAAGTCCCAGAGAAATAGATGAATGTGAAAATTCACTAAGTAAATAAGCAGAGTCAGAGTTAAGAGTTTGTATCTCCTGATTTCCAAGATCATTGCTCATTCCATTACCTGATTTATTAATGTACAATTTCTTAAAATATTTGGAATCTGTCAGAGATCTATAGGTCTCTAAAGAAAGAGTCTCCTCCAGTAGGGAGTTTACTTTTTTCTCAGAAGTTCATGGAACTTATAAAAAAATTGACTATGTATTAGGGCATTAAAAACCTCAAAATCAAATGCAGAAAGGCAGAAATAGTAAATGCATCTTTTTCAGATCATGATACAATAAAAATTACATGCAATGTAAGGCCAGGAGAAAATAGACCAAAAGTTAATTGGAAATTAATAATCTAATCCTGAAGAATGAATGGGTGAAAGAGCAAATCATAGACACAATCAATAATTTCATCCAGGAGAATGACAATAATGAGACAACATACCAAAATTTGTGGGATATGGCCAAAGCAGTTATAAGGGGGAATTTTATATCTCTAGATGCTTACTTGCATAAAATAGAGAAAGAAAAGATCAGTGAATTGGGCTTATTATTAAAAAAATAGAAACAGAACAAAATTAAAAAAGAAAAAATTAAAATCCCTCAATTAAATACCAAATTGGAAATTCTAAAAATAAAAAGGAGAAATTAATAAAATTGAAAAAAGAAAACTATTGAATTAATAAATAAAACTAAGAGTTAATTTTATGAAAAAACCAACAAAATAGATAAGCCTTTAATTAATTTGATAAGAAAAAGGAAAGAAGAAAATCAAATTGTTAGTCTCAAAAATGATAAGGGAGAACTTTCCTCCAATAAAGAGTAAATTAGAGTAATAATTAGGAGTTACTTTGCCCAACTTTATGCCAGTAAGTTTAGTAATCTAAATGAAATGGAGGAATATCTATGCCCAGGTTAACAGAAGAGGAAATAAATTATTTAAGTAGCCGCATATTAGAAAAAAAAATAGAACAAGCTATTAACCAACTCCCTAAGAAAAAATCTCTTGGGCCAGATGGATTTACATGTGAATTCTACCAAACATTCAAAGAACAATTAATTCCCATACTATACAAACTATTTGAGAAAATAGGGACAGAAGGTATACTGCCAAATTCCTTCTATGAGGCCGACATGGTGCTGATAGCTAAGCCAGGTAGGGTGAAAACAGAGAAAGAAACCTATAGACCAATTTCCCTAATGAATATTGATGCAAAAATTATAAATAAGATATTAGCAATGAGCTTACAGAAAGTTATCCCCAGGACAGTACACTATGACCAAGTAGGATTTATACCAGGAATGCAGGGCTGGTTCAATATTAGGAAAACTATCAGTATAATCAATTATATTAATAACCAAACTAAGAAAAACCATATGATTATCTCAATAGATGCAGAAAAGGCATTTGATAAAATCCAACACCCATTCCTATTAAAAACACTAGAGAGTATAGGAATAAATGCGCTTTTCCTTAAAATGATTAGTAGCATCTACTTAAAACTATCAGCAAGCATCATATGTAATGGCGACAAACTAGAACCATTCCAGTAAGATCAGGAGTGAAACAAGGCTGCTCACTGTCACCATTACTATTTAATATTGTATTAGAAATGCTAGCTTTGGCAATAAGAGAAGAAAAAGAGATAAAAGGAATTAGAGTAGGTAATGAAGAAACCAAATTATCACTCTTTGCAGATGACATGATGGTATACTTAGAGAACCCTAGAGACTCAACTAAAAAACTACTAGAAACAATTCACAACTTTAGCAAAGTTCCAGGATTCAAAATTAATCCACATAAATCATCAGCATTTTTATATATTACCAACAAAGTTCAGCAGCAAGAGATACAAAAAGAAATTCCATTCCAAATAGCAGATGATAGGATAAAATATTTGGGAATCTATCTGCCAAGGAAAAGTCAGAAAGTATATGAACTAAACTACAAAACACTTTCCACACAAATAAAATCAGACCTAGTCAATTGGAAAAACATTAAGTGCTCATGGGTAGGCTGAGCGAATATAATAAAAATGACAATACTACCCAAACTAATCTGCTTATTTAGAGCCATACCAATCAAACTCCCAAGAAATTATTTTACAGATCTAGAAAAAATAGTAGCAAAGTTCATTTGGAAGAACAAAAGGTCAAGAATTTCAAGGGAATTAATGAAAAAAAAGCAGATGAAGGTGGCCTTGCTGTACCAGATCTAAAACTATATTATAAAGCAGCGGTCATCAAAACCATTTGGTACCGGCTAAGAAATAGAGCAGTCGATCAGTGGCATAGGATAGGATCATAGCACAATCTAGGTAATAATGTTAGCAATTTAGTGTTTGATAAACCCAAAGACCCCAGCTTTTGGGATAAGTACTCACTATTTGGCAAAAACTGCTGGGAAAATTGGAAACTAGTGTGGAAGAAATTAAGGCTGGACCCACACCTAACACCACACACCAAGATGAGATCTAAATGAGTTCATGATCTAGATATAAAGAGTGATATTGTAAGCAAATTAGAGGAATATAGGATAGTTTACCTCTCAGACCTATAGAGATGGAATAAATTTATGTACAAAGAAGATTTGGAACTCTTTATTGAACACCAGATAGATAATTTTGATTATATTAAGTTAAAAAGTTTCTGTACAAACAAAACTAGTGCAGACCAGATTAGGAGGGAAGTATCAGATTGGGAAATCATCTTTACATTTAAGGGTTTGGTTAAAGGACTCATTTCTAAAATATATAGAGAATTATCTCATATTTATAACAATTCAAGCCACTTTTTTTTTCTTTTTGCTGAGGCAATTGGGGTTAAGTGACTTGCCCAGGGTCACACAGCTAGGAAGCTTCAAGTGTCTGAGACCAGATTTGAACTCAGGTCCTCCTGACTTCAGGGCTGAGTGCTCTATCCACTGCACCACCTCGCTGCCCCCCAAGCCACTCTTTAATAGATAAATGATCAAGGGATATTTACAGACAATTTTCAGATGATGAAATTAAAACCATCTCTAGTCATATGAAAAGTTGCTCCAATCTATTGATCAGAGAAATGCAAATTAAGACAACTCTGAGGTACCACTACACACCTGTGAGATTGGCTAAAATGACAGGAAAAGATAATGACAAATGTTGGAGGGGATGTGGGAAAGTTGGGACACTAATACATTGTTGGTGGAACTGTGAACAGATCCAGCGATTCTGGAGAGTAATTTGGAACTATGCTCAAAAAGTTATCAAACTGTGCATACCCCTTGACCCAGCAGTGTTTCTTTTGGGCTTATATCCCATAGAGATCTTAGAGGAGAGAAAGGGCCCCACATGTGCAAGAATGTTTGTGGGAGCCCTTTTTGTAGTGGCTAGAAACTGGAAACTGAATGGATGCCCATCAATTGGAGAGTGGCTGAATAAATTATGGTATATGAATGTTATGGAATATTATTGTTCTGTAAGAAACGACCAGCAGGATGATTTCAGAGAAGCCTGGAGAGACTTGCATGAACTGATGCTGAGTGAAGCGAGCAGAACCAGGAGATCATTATACATGGCAACAACAAGACTATATGATGATCAATTCTGATGGACCTGGCTCTCTTCAACAATGAAATGTCTCAAAGCTGTTCCAATTGTTCAGTGAAGAAAATCATATACACCCAGAGAGAGGGATATGAAATTTGGACCACAACATATCATTTCCATGATCTCTATCAATGTTTGCTTGTGTTGGGTTTCCTTTCTAAGATATTTTTTGTTCATGCGATTATTCTTGCACAGCAAGATAAGTCTGGAAATATATATACATATATTGGACTTGTCAAGTATTTTAATATACTTAACATGTAGTGGACTTCCTGCCTTCTAGGGGAGGGGAGGGGAATGGAAAGCTTTGTAAGGATCAGTGTTGAGGAACTACCCATACATATGTTATGCAAATAAAAAGCTTTAATTAAAAAAAAAAAAGTCTCCTCTTTTGGGTGCCACAATTAAAGTTCCTTTATTTCACAAAAACCTGTAAAGTAGATAGAATTTATTTTATCAATGGCATGTTACTGATCAGGAAAAAGAATATCTGAATAAGTGATTAAGTCCCTCAAGTGACCTAGCATGGCAGTACCCCAAGCAGGGACTAGAACCCTATATACCTGATGCAAAATCTACTACTATTGCCACTATACCTGCCCCCTTTCTGTCTTTCCCCTTGTCTCATCTTCACTAACACTGGTCTCTTTGCTCTTTCTCAAACACAATGCTTTATGAACTGATTCCAGCCATTTTTAGTAGCTCTCTCTCATACCTGGAATTCTCTCCAAGCTTTGTTTAGTTAAATAATCCAAAATCTTCTGTATAGAGCAATTTGGTTATTTCTAATCTTTTTCCTACTACATTATTTATAAAAGCATCAGGGTACTAATAATTATCTTACAGATTTTTTTTTCCTAATACAATTTAGATATTTAAGATGTATGTGATATCAGTGACTATGATAACAGGAAAATAACTCTATGGTATTTGTATACAATTGATTGTCTAACCATGGAATTTTAGCATGAATTGTCTTGTTACATTGGTTACATTGTCTTGTTATATTGGGTCTTGTTTTTTGTTTTTAAGCTTTCTGTGAAAGAATTATATGTTTGAAACTTTCTCAAAGTAGAACAAATTCCCCCCCCATAAAAAAACTAGATTTTGTATATCACCCTAACATATAAAGCAAGTGTAGCCTACTGCTAATTTAATGCTGAAATTAATTTATTCAGTTAATGCTGTAGTTGTTACTCCTTCAGTAACAATTCTGTGAAAGCTGTGACTAAAAAAATCTATTAATTTATACTTGATATCAGACAGAATTTGTTATTTTGAACTTACTAGACAATTTCCATTCTGTCCGTTTTCTCTAATGTTCTAATTAATTTTTTCAGGTCACCTTCCACATTGAACCATATAAGAATCGAGATGATCACAGTATGCACAAAAATATCAAGTACATTATTGAAAAGTGAGTTTTTCCCGCAATTATTGTTATTGTTTTCTCATTTACCATCTCTTTTAACAAGATAATATTTACTTACTAATATTTAAAGTTTCACAATATACAGCAAAATTGTTAAGTGATTTTTCATTATAATTTGTGAGCCATCTCTCACATATAACAAAGTGAAACAATTCAGAAGGACCAAAATATTCAATTACAGTATAAATGCAAGGAATAAGGCAGCTTGGTAACACAGTGGATAGAGTGCTAGGCGTGAAGTCAGATCTGACCTCTCATACTTATAAGCTCACTTGACTGTGAGCAAGTTACTTAGCCCCATTTGTCTCAGTTTCTCATCTGTAAAATGAACAGAAGTAGGAAATGGCAAACCACTCCAGTATCTGCCAGGAAAACGTGACTGAAATGACTAAACAGTAACAAAATGAATGGAAAGAAAACACAGTTGTCTTTATCATTTATTTTATAAGCTCTTTTGACTTCTTTTATGAGAACATGTTTAACTGTTTTTCTCATCAGGTTATTGCGTGATTAAAAGTTCTACCTTTATAAAAAATGCATTATAGCATGGTATGTTGACTGTTGTGATATAAATTAAAAGATTTATAGTGCACTCATTTAAAATCATTTCAAGTGGAAGGGAAAGAAAATGTTTCTCTTGAAAGGATAAGGGAATATAACAGATACATCACACTTTTACAAAGAACCTAATTAGCTCTAGTAGAGTACTTAATAGTATTACCAATTTTCATTTCCATATTTGCCTAAGTATTATTTATGTTTTGAGATCTAATTTTCACTTTGTGAAAAATTCAAAGTATAGTGCTGCTTTTGGTTGAAAGATATAAATATTATCTTTAAAATCTTTAAAATGGTCTGATAATCTTCAGGTTGATTAAAAATACTTTTCTCTCATCATTTATTTATGACTATTTACATTAGTATTTTATATGTTTATTTTGTAGATATGGAAGCCATCCAGCTTTTTACAGGTATAAAACCGATACTGGCAGAATTTTGCCCATGTTTTATGTATATGATTCCTATTTCACAGAGCCAGAAACCTGGGCCAACCTTTTAACTGCCTCAGGACCCCTGAGTATTCGTAATACTCCTTATGATGGATTGTTTATTGCTCTTCTTGTTGAAGAAAGACACAAACAGGAAATCCAGAGAAGTGGTTTTGATGGAATTTACACATACTTTGCCACAAATGGCTTTTCTTATGGCTCATCACATCACAACTGGGCAAGTCTAAAAGCCTTCTGTGATAGCAACAGCTTACTTTTTATCCCAAGTGTGGGACCAGGATATATAGATACCAACATCCGACCCTGGAACAATCACAACACTCGGAACCGAGTCAATGGGAAGTACTATGAAACTGCTTTCAGTGCTGCACTTCAGGTACGACCTGATGCCATTTCCATCACCTCCTTTAATGAGTGGCATGAAGGAACTCAGATTGAAAAAGCAGTTCCCAAGAGATCTGAACACTTAGTTTACCTTGATTACCAGCCTCACAAGCCAGGTATTTATCTGGAACTCACTCGTAAATGGTCTGAAAAATACAATAAGGAAAAGGAACAGTGGCTTATGTGAAGTGAATCCAATGGCCATTTTAATATATTTAGTCCAAAGTGTTTTCATAATTACAACACTTTAATGTATATGATTGTATTTAGTTAGATGTGCAGGAGAAATCTTTAAGTCAATATGCATTATTCTTGTATCTTTATTAGAATAAATACAGACTTTTCTAAAGAGTTGAAATAGCAATATTGTCAGTCAACCTCTTAGGGGTTGTATTTTGAAAGTATTTGAAAAGAAAACTGCAAGTTTTTAGATTCTGTAAATCTGTAAGATAATTTGTGAAATATTTATGTACAGTATTAGCATAGTTTATATCATTTATGGCTAGAATTGAAATTCAGTTTTTATGACAGTTTAATTTTTTATTTTGTAGCCCATTGTGCAGAAAATAATTAGCATCTAATTAGAGGCTACTTACTTTCTGGACACAAAAACCAGTTTTGGTGTGTCTGTGGTAGAAATCACTGTGGTAGAAAAGCAAGGTATTTAAAAGAATTGCTAATATATGCATTTTCTTGTTTAGTTTTGAAAGCCATTTTCCTCCAGTGACTCAGCTAGCTAACTTCATGTCTTCTTAAGAAATGAGGCTATAGGTTACTAGAAACCAAAAGTGGCAAAAAAAAACCTGTATAAGACACAATGTACATGCAATCTATGCCTTAAGTTAGCATTCTTAAATCATTGTTAAAGATAAAGGGCCTTTTCTGCAAAGCTCAGTGTATACTATCATTTTGTTGTTTTCTAAGTACCTATGCTATGCAAGTCATAAATGCCTTCTCTGTGTCAGAAGAAGTTTTATTTTGAATCTTTAATATCCTGATTTTAGAGATAAAATGTATTCTTATTCCTTAAGTTTGACAAAGACATGATTATCATTAGATTGTATTCAACAAAGAGATTTTAAGTTAATCTGATTATAAGATTTCTTTTTCTCTCTACATATCTAATTGATGTAAAACTTAAGTACATCTTGTAGTCAATGTTTATGTATATATTATTTTATTTACAATACTAATTTTAAAGGTGCATTCTGTTTTTAGGAAATTACCTCTATACAGATTGTTATGATACTGCATAAAATTATTTAAGTGTTCAGAGAAAAAACAAATGAAGAATTTGGGTTAATTCTGACAATTCTGACAATTTTACTTTTGCTCAAGTTTGGTTTATTATGGTGAGAACAGGAACAGTGTTAATTCTTTCAATATATAGAAAAATATTTGAAATTTAGTACTTGGCACTTTCATAGCACCTTTATCTGAGAATTAACACACCTTAGCATGGAGATCAGTGGCCATTAACAGTGGATGTTTACTACCTAAGAGTAACCTCTTGCCAGATATTAATCACTCATATTATTGAAATTCATCTATTAATTTACCACCAAAATCAGGATTTTTGAAATGCAACCTTAACAAGTACTGTAAATATAAACTTGCAACCCCAGTCAGTAAAATGTACTGAATCCACTATTACAGCAATACAGTTAAAGTTAAATAGAGAATCTCTTGTAGGAGTGAAGAGATAAGAATAAAATATACAATAAATATTAGGTCATCTAGACTATCAATATTTGTCTTTGCAAAGGAGTCAGAAATTCCCATTCAGACACAAAAGTAAATGTATCATGACCTTCATTATAGGTTGGCCGTGATTTTTTTGGACATGAGGAGCAGGTGGTAATGATAGAAAGTTTTCCACAGGTAATTGAAAAAATCAGCAATAGTGTAGTCTAGCTTAATCACTTTTACAAGTCCTTTGATATATAGAGATGTACCCAGTACCATCATTACTTCAAAAAAAAAAAAAAGACTATAGAATAAATTACAAAAACACAGTAATTTTATCAATAATAACAATAGCTGATATTATTCTAAACTTTAGTTTGCAAAGCATTTTACATAAATTAGGCATTTTATCCTCACAAAGTCATATGAAGTTGGTAATACAAATGTTATTATTCCTATTTTATAGCTTATAGCTCAGATACAGAGATTCTTCCATCTTACATTTTCTCCCTCCACATCTAAGACTTCTTTCTCTCTATCTCCCACTTAACCAAAACATTCAATTAAATTACTTTGTGAATTCCATCTTTAAGAGAAAGAAATGACTCCAACCCTATGCCTCCAAAAAAGCTATCCCAAATTCAACTTGGGTATTATGGGTATTATTTTTTTTTAAAGTTACTTGTAGGTTATCAGTACAGTTTTAATTTATCTTTATGTTCCTTTTACAACTACAAGACCATGTACTAATGTTTTATATTCAGAGTTATATAGTCAATCTTCAGCTTTTAAAGGGATATCATTCATGAAAATAATATGAAAGTCAAAAACACAAATGAGAAATAGGTTAGATTCTCACAGTCACCAATAACTATAATCTTTCATTAGAGATTGCTGAAAATAGACTTTTTTGCATACAGTTATAACAAAACAATTCTAATAATATGCACCCACTTTTTCTAACGTATTAACTATGACATAACTCATAAAATAAGGAGCACAAAATAAAATTAGTAACATACAAAACATTTTTTCAGTAGAAATTCCTAAAAATTCAGTTTGGGTTTGTTTTTTTTTTTTTTTTAATTGATTTCAGATGGTATTCACTTCTCATAACACATGTGATCTACAGTACTACAAATACTGTACTGCAAACACAATTATTAAAACTAAAACATTTTTTACCTGAAGCTTACCTTGCACTGTTTTAAATGGCAGTATAAGGATATTATATTCTTTTTGTGGCTATAATGAATCATTGATTCTTTAATACGAAATTCACAGCCAACATTCCAACATAAAGTTTATTCTAGCACCTTTTCTTTTTTCTTTCTTTCTTTCTTTTTTTTTTTCCCTCACTAAAACTATCACTGACTGCACTCTTGGGCTTTAGAGCCCCATGGATTTATTCTGCTCTTTGGGAACAAAATTGCACTTAAATGTTTGAAGTTGTGAAAATTAAACCCATGAATGTGGAGGACTGATTGTATAATCTTGAGGCAAGGCAGCTTTCTCAGTCAACAAAGTTTTAGAGTTTTTGATTTATTTTCCTTACTAAGGGAGAATTAGGGAATGAGTGTGTGTGTGTGTGTGTGTGTGCTCTTGGCCTTGTGCATAATACAGATATGTATTTCATATTTGGAAGAAGACAACCCACATTGCAGCTTTGTATCATATCAGCTAGATTTCATAGTAGCCAGAACAAGATTTTTTACACTTTTTGAAATTATGGAATGTTTATTTTTACTCCAGTGTTTCCAGAGATATAACTTCATCATGGTTGGTGGGTCCTATTTCATATAAATCACAGCCATATTTTAAAACTTGGGAGTTAAGGTATCTTGTAATGATTGAAAATCACATTACCCTATGGCCAGTCTGTTGATATCTTCTATATTAGAAGCCCTCCCAATTCAGAAAGACCCAGTACACTTTGTACTTCACTAATAAAACCTTCACATCATGACAAAACATGGGTATAAATGGGGCTTTATATTCTTAAAACCCTTGTTAAAGAGGTAAAGTTTTAGTGGTAAAAATAGTATAAAATTTATAGTAAATAACACTTAATCCACAGAAAGATCATTCTGAAATAACAAATATATTTTGTATTCATAAAGTAGGATGAAGGCAAAGTTTGTAGAGTTATTACATTTTTTCTCTTTTTATGTTCTTTATTTGGGTCATAATAGAAATGTATTAAATTAATTTGGTAATATACAGTAATAAGTGTCTTCTTTATGGTGTAGTTTTTGGATGCCCTTGTGAACAAAGGCACTACTATGAGGAAATTAACTTGGAGAGAGATGCAGGGAAAAGACCTCCATTCAGAAATTATAGCCTTATTTAAAGTAAGTAGAGGGGCAGAAGTGGGGGAGTTCAGGTAATTCCACATGCTAAAAAGAAAAAAAAATCTAAAACCTAGTATTACCTGGCACAATATAATCCCATATTAAGCACTGGGTTCAAAGCACCAGGGAGAGTAGGGTTTTTCAAATTCCTTAGTCATGGATGCTTTTATATTTCAGTAGGATAAATCTTGGTTTGTTTTTTTGCATCATTTAAAAAAAACCTAGCTAAAAACCATGTCTTGACTGTGTAAGAGCTATGCCGAGTCATATAATTTCAGTCATGAAAAGAACCTTTGACACCTTCTGTTTCATTCCTTTAATTTTAGAGATGATGAAACAGTGTGCCTTGTTCAAGATCATGTAGGTAATTAGTTGCAGAGACTATATTAGACCCAGATTTTCCTAATTCTTTTTTTTTTTTTAATTTTTATTTTATTTGCATAACATATGTGTGGGTAATTCTTCAACAATAACCCTTACATAGCTTTCCGTTACAAATTTTTCCCCCCAACTCCCCACCCCTCCCCTAGATGGCAGGATATCCACTACATGTTAATTATGTTAAAATATTGGCAAATCGAATATATGTATACATATTTCCAAACTTATCATTGCTGTGCAAGAAAAATCTTATCTACACAAACGATGTATCAGATAAAGGAAACACAATGTAAGCAAACATCAATCAAGGAGTATGAGAATGTTATGTTGTGGTCCACATTTC
>JAJPUD010028058.1:0-14997 GCA_023553655.1 Myrmecobius fasciatus
TAACTAGAAGGGAAGAAGGAAAGAAAAACAAGATGGATGCCTGTCTGCTTTCTCCAAAGCTATCCTAATGATATACAAGTTTTGCACTGCACTGCTATTAAGCAGGTAAGACTGCTAATATGGTCTAGAGACAAGCTAGACAAGCTAGCTAAGTTTGGAGAAGCTCTTCACTAGAAGTAGGCCACTGTAATTATCAAAGCATATACTAAAATGTGGAAGAGTTATAGTTTGCTTTGGAAGAAAAAGTAGTGACAACAGTGAAATTACAAATGTTCAAAAGTACTGAAATACATCAAAGATTTTCATTTTGTAAAAACTGGAATGTACGCTTAACTATGAAAGATGATGAACTTGTAACCTATTTAGCCTCATAATTTTACAGGAATATAAAATCTCAAAAGGAAAGTAAACCCACCCAATTTTTAAAGTAATAATTGCTAGTACTCTGTAAACCATAAACCATAAAAGTGACAACTTTTATGTTTTGAATGTTTTAGGAATGGGGTTTTTATCTGTGCAAAGAAAAAAGGATAGGGTTTGAGCTTGGCCTGTATCAAGTAGAAATTGCTAGCCAAGTATCTAGGGCTTTTTATGCCTTATCATGGGAGGATCCCTCCTTACAATTTCATCACTGTCTTTTCCCACGTTTTTTAATAACTTTTTGTACTTCTCCTCCAAACAGTGTTCCCCCCTTGAGAGGAAGCACTAACAGCTTGTTCTTATGAGTGGGGCTGACTTTATCATTGTTCAGCCAGAGATGCCGACGCCCCATGGTAGAAGATCCCATGGTACTGGCAGCCATCCTAACTTCATCAAAAGCAGCATCACAGAGAAATGAGGCTGCATCATATGTTTTGTTTAGAGTTCTAAGTGCTTCAGGTATCTGACTAGGATCAGAGCTGAGAATGTTTGCAACCTGACTGATATCTGTTTGTATAGCCCGAGCAACAAAAGCAGTGTGGGCTGCAATCTGTAGGGCTCCTGCTGCTGCTTCATATGTTTTACAAAAGGCAAGATCAAGCTGATTGTTGCAAGCCTGAGAGGCTGCTGGAGAAGTGACTTCAGAAGTCAACTCTAGGATTTCAGCATCCACTTTTGGAACTGACAACACGTGTGATGTGTCTCTAGAAGAAACTGGATATTTGCTCACCACTGATGGAATCTGCCTATTGATTTGACTCCATTCCTCATCAATTACCTTTAAAATAGACTCATGGAGGGGAAAAGATGGTTCTATGCTGATTAATGTGTCTTGCTGGCATTCCTTAGGAGTTTCTATGCCTAAGGTACTGAGTGACTGAGAAATAACAGCTTTTGCAAAGGCAGAAGGAGCTACATTATGTTGAAAAGAATGAAGAAAACCTGAATCTTGTTCCTTTGCTGATCTCTCATGTAGTCTGGGGAATTTTTTGGGAGAACACATGGATTCAGTTTCTTGAAACTGAGATGGGCCAGCCTCTTTATGTGGGTTTTCCATACTGGCTAAATCAGGGTTAGAAATTCCACTTAAGTTACTTGCCCCTGCCTTTATTAAAAGAGAATTTACATAATCTCTGATGGCCTGAGCTAGAGACGGAGTAATTCCTTGTGAGTTCCCTAAAATATCTGGCTTTTCTCTATTCTGGGAGAGGACTGACTGTGCTAGACTACATGCCCTCTCAGTAAAGGAACTACACTCAGTCTTATTTCCGCCACAAATGTTTTGTAAGTGATCTCCAAGGCACTTGGGAGTGTGGTCTTTAAGCGAAGGAGAACATGAGGGCCTCACTGTAGCTGAGGACAATGTGGCAAATGGTTCAGGCTGGGAAGAAGATGAACTTTCCCCCAAGAATCTTTCCTGGCTGTACTTAGAAGTATTGAAAATGTCCTCCCCTGAAACTACTTTTTCTGCTTGTCCTATGCCAAGTAAGCTTGAAGTATTCAGAGTTTCCCTGAATGGGTCTCTATCAGAACTATGTCCTCTTTTAGCTGCCTGTAATTCAGTCCAGCCCAAGGGAGGACGGGCACGAATTTCAGGAAAAGAAACTGCCTGAAAAAATCCACCAGAGGGAGAGGTTGGAAGTTCAGAAATACGGACAGACTCCCTAGTGGACTTCACTTTCTTGTGTTCTTTCTTCTTCCCTGTAGAAGCAAAAGAGGCAGGAAATTTAAGTATAGTTGGTGGATGACCTGGTTCTCTTTTTTGCCTCCTTGCTAAAATGTAATGGAAAGAAAAGCCTCTATTGTTATTTTATTTGGGGGAAAGGAAGGGGCAAAACCATAGCTTTGTATAGTCTAATAAATTAATTAGTATAGGAATATGGGCTACCCAGGTCAAATTACCAGTTAGGAATAATGGGAAAATGGGAGATATTAAACACTATTGTATTTAAACTAGATTTTAAAACATCCATCCTTATATTCCTATCACTTAAAAAAAATCTGAATAACTTTCTATTCATCTAACCTGTCATTTTAATTGACAAGTACATATTAATCAGAATAGAATAACCTTAGATTCAAGTTGAAGGGGTCATAAGGAAGAACATTACTTGTTACATTACTTTATTAAGAACAAAAGGGGCAAAAGATCTGCTTTTGGGCTACCCTGAAATAATTTTACCTGGTTGTACTACTTTGCCCCAAACCCCAAACAAAAGTTACATGCTCTTTCACCATTTAAAAGTTTACCTTCTTCATTGTCACTGTATCTATCAGAATCGTCATTTCCATTCTGTTTAGCATTTTCCGCTGATGAAGACACTGCTGGCAGAGGTGTGGAAGATCTGGATTCTGGACCATGTTCTCTCAGTTTTAGCAATTTTTTCTCATATAGTTTCCTGGTAGTTCCTACATTAAAACAAAACTTGTTTAGTAACTTGTCATGTGGTCCCTTATTTCATGATTACTTTTGCTCGTTTTCCTACTAAATACTAATTTCAAATTTAAGTGATTTAAACAATTAAAAATAAACCTGATACATAAACATGCTGTGTAAGTCAAAAGCATAGCACATGGAAACTAACCCTATTTAGATATCTTTCTTTCTTTTGACTCTATATCTTTCTAAACATGTTACAATTCCAAGTTTAAAATATCATTTTCCTGTCTTCAATTTCTACTACTGTAATTCCTCTTAAGTAAAACTCCCTCAAATTTACCTATTCTGTTTTTTAAAATTAATAAATGTACTTATAATAAAAATCACAAAAACATTTAATTTTTTCCAGTTTTATATGTCCAGTTATGTCATAAGCTCTTTGATTAATCACTTGGCATGACACTAAGCATTTTGTATTGAGAATGGGTGTTAACCATAACCATGCTAATTTTCTTAACTTTTGTAGTTAACATATATAAATAAACTACAAGATAATTAAATTCCATTATTAAAAAGTCTTAATAATAAAAGATTTTCTTTAAAAAAGCTTTTAATCTCCAAATTTTACTTTTTTTTAGCCTTTTGTGTTATGTTTCTAGGTAAGAATTATAACAAATTTCTTTCAGAAACCCAACATCTAATTTAGACTTCCTTTGAGAATCCCTAAAGTGATCAGCTTTGATTCTTGGTATCTGGCATTTCAAGAAAACATATTTACTAAAAATACTTATACTACAAAGTTCATATTACAATTTGTTTAATCCTCAGATGTTTAACTGGGAGGTCTATGGACAGATTTCAAAGTTGTGTGTGTATTTGGATGGGAGGACATATGGGGTGGATATTCATTTTTATTTTCACTAACCATTCTGAGAAAAGACTAATAGGTTTCTTCAAAGTACCAGAAACAGAGCCACAAATAATGGTTAGGAATTCCTGATTTAAACTTCACATCTATCCGATCAGTAAAATAAATGAAAAAGGGCTTTGAGAAAATGAACTGATTGGTATACTGAAGCACTGTCATTGGAAATCTGAACTGGTCTAGGCATTCTGGAAAACTGTGCATATACCTTTGACTCAATAATACTACTGAATTTAAAATCAAGAGAGAACATAGCCAGAGGAAAAGAACTCATGAGTACAAAAATAATTATAACAGCTTGCTTTTTTTATTTTATTTTTTTAAATGATGGTGAAGAACTGGTAATAGAAGGGGTGCCCATTAACTGGGAAATGGCTGGACAAGGTAAGATACATGAATGAGAAGGAATCTTGTGCTGTTATAAAATAACAAGATGGTGGTGAGGATTTCAGAGATATATGGGAAAAGCATATCCAGAATGAATTACATAATAACTATATTATAAAGACACAACTCTGAAAAACTTAAAAACTCTGAACATAAGAACCAATCACAATTCCAGACAATTCATGATGAAACTTACCTCCTGAGAGAGTTGATGGATTCAGAGTGCAGAATGACAAACTGGGAGAGAACCTGGCCAAGGTAAGAATTTAATTTTGACTTACCTGCTTGTGAAAGGACTTTTGTTTTTTGGTTTTTTTTATTTTCTCAGGGAATAGATAATGGTAGTATGGAGAGAAGATTAAGATTTTTGGAAAAATAAATGTTAACTATGTGCCTCTGGAATAAAATTGTTGCCTAGTATATAGTATAACTACTATTTTCTCTCAAGTCATTTACACCAAAATGAAGGGGAATAAAACTTACACTTGACCTTATTTTAATTATTTAATAGACACTTATTAATGGCCTTTTAAAATCAGGTATTGTGTTAGATGCTAGACACAGGGACAAAAATGAAATAATCCCTTCTCTCAAGGTTTCATTCTATTGAAGGGAAAGGATGTACACATACCTAATGAGAATATATGTGCAATAGACACAGGGAAAAGAAGGGGTAGTCTGGAAAGGCCACATATAGGAGGGGATTCTCTGAGCATAGGTAAGAGGCAGGATAAAATTCCAGGGCCATCCTAAATGTCCAAAGATAGGGAGCCAAGAAATCAAATGCTGTGGAAGTCAAGCTAGTTGGAAGGTACAGTGTGTGAAGGGTAACATGCAATTTGTCTGAAAAGGTAGACTGGAGTTAAACTATGAGGGACTTTATTTGACCCTCAAGGCAATAGAGTAGTTACTAAAGTTTTACAACTAGCAGAGTACAAGGGACTAACACTAAGCATTAATTTGATTCATAATTTATTAAATAATTGGGTGAAAACAACTTTAGTCTGCTAAAATATACCAAAAAAGAAGAAAAAGTACCATGGTACACAAAGCATTACAAAAAGTCATTCTGACAATTTCTTGTCTATGGCTTTGGAAGTGATTGCCATAACCTGTGGCAGCTTTAAAAAACAATTAATCCTGTGCCTTCCCCCTCCCACCAGCACATTATCAATAGAAGTAACTAATTCTGTAATTGTGAATATTTTCTTTCAATTTGTAATGGAGATACAGTATTATGTCATGTCCTACTAAATTAGAGGGAGTCCCGACTTTCTAGTCAATTTTAGCCAAGACACTAAACCTTGGCAGGCATGGTATACTAACCTTAGGGAAAAAAAAATTACTTATTTAGTACTTTAAGGCCTATGAAATGCTTTCTTCACAAAATCCTTTGAAGGAAACAGTGAAATATCATTACCAGTTTTACAGATAAAGAAGTTGAGGCTTGGAATACTAAAATGATTTCAGCAAATAAAATAATAAATTTAATAATAACTTTAAGATTTGCAAAGCTTTTTATAAATTTGTCACTTGATCCTCACAAGAATGCTATGAGGTAGGTGCTATTAGTATGTCTATGTTATAGATGCAGAAACAAAGCTATTGTCTGAGGCAGAACTTGAACTCAGGTCTTCATATGTCATCTCTATATAATGCAGAACTCTATGTGCTGCTTCACCACTGAGGCCTTGCTTTGTATGCACCCCCACATTTTATATTCATTTTCTATCTACTAATACGTGTACATAATTATCTCAACTAAAAATAGGCTCTTGAAAAGTGGGGAAAACAATGTCTTTGGGTTTATCAAATAAATGGTTTGCCCTGTAGTTCTACCCAGTTAGTAGGTGTGTTGGAGCCTTGTTTCTACCATTTCACTGTCAAAGCTTTTTTTCACTATCCCATAGTGAGATATTTTTGGTGGGGGCACTGAACTAAGGTAAAATAAAGGGGCCTTGGATTCTAGTCCAGGTACTGCTACTACTTCTGAGTGATGTTGGGCAACATATTTTAGTCCTTCAGTCTCGGATTCCTTTTCCATTGATATCTGCATAAGGACATATTTACCCTGCATGTTTCAAAGATGTATGTAAGATATGAAGTTAGACACTGAAAAATATCTTTAATAGCACACATCTATGTAGTGCCTGAAAACCCACAAAATACTTTCTTCCCAACATCCGTAAGTCATCATCTGCCTAATGTCATTATCTTAAAATTTTTATAGAGGAAACAACTGAGGCACACAGAACTGATCCTATGGTACACAGTTAAGTTGCTTGGCAGAGTCAAGACTAGAGTGCTTCTGACTCTAAGCATCTTAGAAAATATAAAACACTATAGAAAGTACTATTTCTCCACTAAAATCTAATGGGTCTTATCAATTTGAAAAAAGCTTCAATTCCAAGTCCAGGACTAATGACAGAGTTTCCTAAAGTCCAGCCAGACTAAAGTTAGGAAGGCTTATCACATTTTGATAACAAATGATTTGGGAGACCAGGGACAGTTGGCATACAACTTTAAGTCATTTGAGGCAACCTGTACTGCTAGGAATTATCTATACTAAAAAAACCGCCAGGATTTTAGGTGGAACATTGAATTTTTTTTTTTTTTTGGGGGGGGGACTGAGTGTGTGTGTGTGTGTGTGTGCGCGTGCGCACGCGTGTGCATAGCATTTAGCACTGAGCTTTATACACAGAAAGGTTCTTAAATATTTTTGAATACCTGATTTATACATATACTAATATGCATATTAATACCTATAGTGAGAGAAACGTGTATCTCACTAGAATGTAAACATGAAGACAGAAGGGGTTTTGGCTTTCTCTTGTATTTCCAACATACTGTACGTTACTTCAAGCACACATGTTAAATGATTACTAAATCCCAGTTGATGTAATGAGATCAGATAATACATAGTGTCTACTGATGCCTCAAATGAAAACTTAAAACTACAATACGGTACTCTCTGAAAATGAAAAGAATTTAGATTAACCTACCCACAATAGGGCCAGGATTTACTCCATATTTCACCAGTTGAGACAATAGCTCTTCATTTGTGAGTTCAGTTACATCAAGATCATCTTTCTCCTCTGATCTGGGTTTGTCAGTTTTCTTTGTGGCTTTCTGTAAACAACAATATATTCTTTATAAATATCTATAATTCTTTTCCACATAAACTAATAAAAATATTCATTTATCTTTATATTCAGCACACTCTATTCACAATTATATTGGAAGTAAAAATGAGTTTATACAGTAATCTGTTCTTAGAATATATTTTAACATTTTAATAATGATTTTTTTAAAAAGGGCAAAGCCTAAGAATTTAATGAATTAAAATCTGAGCCTACAAGCTTAATAGCTGAGTGTACATAATCTTTTTTTTTTTTTTTAAGAACTTTTTGGCAGCTTTTATTTCAAGTCCTCCATCCCCTGAAAATAGATCCTAAGATCTTTTTCTTCCCAAGTCCTGTGGCCAAGGATTTTTTTTTAAATTTTTATTTGCATAACATATGTATAGGTAGTTCCTCAGCACTGATCTTTACAAAGCTTTCCATTACAAATTTTACCCCCAGTTCCCACCCCTCCCCTAGATGGCAGGATGTCCACTGTATGTTAATTATGTTAAAATACTTGACAAATCGAATATATGTATACATATTTCCACACTTATCACTCTTGTACAAGAAAAACCGTGTATACTCAATTTTTAAGAAAATCTTTAAGATTGTTGGGGAATGCAGTTGCCAAACATTTTTATTTATTCTCTAGTCCAATTTAAGGAATGTTAGAAGGTGACATTAATAGTGATATAATGTTATTCCTTTTATGTTCCTCTCCTCTATCTCATCAATTCCCTCCTTTAAGATGTTGCTCTATTTATATGTATTAATAGTTTCAACAATAATACATTAATGTACCTATCTTCCCACCAGAAAAAAAAAATCTTAGTCAAAATGTTCAATTAGTTTTGTGGATTGGAAAAGACCAGTTTCCATCCCAATCCTAAAGAAGGGCAATGTCTTCAAATTAAGGAACACAATTGTCTTCATTTCAAGTACTACCAAAGTTATGCTCAAGATTCTGCAAGTCTAGGAGGGAAGCAATAAATTGGGGAAATCATCTTTACATTTAAGGGTTCTGATAAAGGTCTCATCTCTAAAATATATACAGAATTGTCTCATATTTATAAGAATTCAAGCCATTCTCCAATTGATAAATGGTCAAAGGATATGAACAGACAATTTTCAGATGATGAAATTAAAACTATTTCTAGTCATATGAAAAGGTGCTCCAAATCACTATTGATCAGAGAAATGCAAATTAAGACAACTCTTGAGGTATCACTACACACCTGTCAGATTGGCTAAAATGACAGGAAAAGATAATGATGAATGTTGGAGGGGATGTGGGAAGGCTGGGATACTGATGTATTGTTGATGGAGCTGTGAACAGATACAGCCATTCTGGAGAGCAATTTGGAACTATGCTCAAAAAGTTATCCAACTGTGCATACCCTTTGACCCGGCAGCAATTCTATTGGGCTTAAATCCCAAAGAAATCATAAAGGAAGGAAAGGGCCCCACATGTGCAAGAATGTTTGTGGCAGCCCTTTTTGTAATGGCTAGAAACTGGAAACTGAACGGATGCCCAGCAATTGGAGAATGGCTGAACAAATTATGGTATATGAATATTATGGAATATTATTGTTCTGTAAGAAAGGACCAGCAGGACTATTTCAGAGAATCCTGGAGAGACTTACATGAACTGATGCTGAGTGAAATGAGCAGAACCAGGAGATCATTATTCACGGCAACAACAATACTATATGACGATCAATTCTGATGGACATGGCTCTCTTCAACAATGAAATGTTTCAAACCAGTTCCAATTGTTCAGTGAAGAAAGCCATATACATCCAGAGAGAGGGATGTGAAATGTGGACCACAACCTAACATTTTCATACTCTCGATTGATGTTTGCTTTCATTGTGTTTCCTTTATCTGATATTTCTTTCTTGTAGATACGATTTTCCTTGCACAAAAATGTTAAGTGTGGAAATATGTATATAAATATTCGATTTGTCAAGTATTTTAACATAATTAACATGTAGTGGATATCCTGCCATCTAGGGGAGGGGTGGAGAGTAGGGGGGGAAAATTTGTAACAGAAAGCTTTGTAAGGGTTAATGTTGAAGAATTACCCATATATGTGTTTTGCAAATAAAAAGTTTAAAAAAAAAAAAAAAAGATTCTGCAAGTGAGGCTTCTGCAAAAATAAAAACCAGGAATTACCAGAAGAACAGGCAGAGGAACTAGAGACCAGACTGCCAACATTGGTCAGATTGTAGAGAATGCATGGGAATTCCAAGCAGGAAAAAAAGCCATACAAATTACACAAATTTGACTGGATCACAACAAAATGTGTAAAGTCCTCAAAAACATGGGACTATCTGTTCATCTTACTTGTCTCCTGAGGAGGCCCAGAAGCAAGACAGAATCAAACATGGAACTGGTCGGTTTAAGACTGGAAAAGAAGTACAAGGCTGCATATTTTTTCCACCTTACTATTTAACTTAAATGCAGAACATATTTTGGGAAACTTCAGGTTCAATGAATGAAAAGCCAGAATTAAAGCTACCAGGAAAAATATCCATATTATAAGATGTCACTTTCATGGCAAGAAGTGAAATTAAGAAGCCTCTTAATGAGGGTGAAAGAAGAGAGCGCAAAAGCTGGACTGAAGCTTACCATCCCAAAAACTAAGAACTTGGCAACTGATCCCATTACTTCCTGGCAAAGAGAGGGGTAAGTAAAGGAAGCAGTGTAGAATTTCTATTCTCGGGCTTAAAGATCTGCAAGACAGCAACCGAAGCCATGAAATTAAAAGACATTTGCCCCTTGTAAAAGAAAAGCTATGGCAAATCTGGACAACATACAATAAAGAGACTTGACTTGCTGACATAGTCAAAACTGTGGTTTTTCCAGTAGCAATGTATGGCTGTGAAAATTGGAAGGCTAAGAGCCACAAAACAGATGCTTTTGAATTCTCATGCTGAGGAAGACTTTTGGGAGTCACTTGGACAGCAAGGAGATCAAATCAGCCAATACTTAAAAGAAAATAATTAAGGCCATTAAATAAAGGTCAAATATTGAAGCTGAAACTTAACTACTTTGGCCACATAATGAGAAGATGGGACTCATGGGAAAAGGGTGTAATGTTGGAAAGGATTGAAGGCAGCAGAAGGGCACAGCAAAAGATGGGATGGATAAATAGTATTTCAGAAGAAAGAACATAGACTTGGAAAAATAGTGAAGGATAAAAGGGCCTACTGTGTTATGATTCATGTGGTCACAATCAGACTGCACTGAACAACACTTAAAACATGGGAAGGCATAATAAAAATGCATTGAATGATCAGCCTGGGGTCTGAATATTTTTCTTTAGCCAACTGTGAATAAAGTAAAAAACAAATTTGGCAGCTCCTTTTAAAAGTAAGAAAACTTTTATTTAGCCCTGGTCTTAATGGTAGTTTGAGGAAGTTGAATCACTATTATAATTTGACCTCCCAGTATAAGTGGTTATGCATATGACATTCACAAATTTATCCTATGACTTTTTGTATGTAGTTGTTTTCATCGTGTCTCCCGGTTAGACAATAAACTCCTTGGGTGTTGGCAATTGTCTTTGTATCCTTGGAGCTTAGCATGAAGGTATAGTTCTGTTTGCTTGGTACAAAGGAAGTAATCCATGTTATTGACTGATATGTTATAACTATAAAGAAACAAGACTAAAAAGAAGAGGTGAGCAACACACAGAACTTGGGAGCTAGGAGCTTAATGATCAAGCCTTCTGTATTTTTACAAGTGAAAAAAGTATGGTTAAGTGACCAGTCCAATGTGACGGAGAATTTATATACATGAGTGTTATCCTCAAAGAAGACTCCCCTCTTTACCTTTGGAATGCTGTATGCCTTTATTCCAACAATGCAGTAACTGCTAAAACACTTCCAAGTGTTCTTGCTTGAGAAACTATTTCTTTTTTTTTTTCATTCGATGGAATATCTAATTGAAGATTTTATGATCAGGTGTCACTGTTAAATAAATTATTAACCAACTTGAAATACCTAGGGTCATGTAGGAGATTGAAAGGGATGGATTGGGAGTTAAGATAGATCTGAGTTAAAACATATTGCCGTGTGATCCTAGACAACTCAACTAATATCTCAGCCAGTTTTCTCATTTGTAAAACTGAAATAGCACTTACTTCACTAATATATATAGTGCTTTGCAAAACCTTAAAAAATACCAAATATTTGAGCTGTTAGTATAAGGCAACAAGATTGACAGTGTATTCACTTGGACAGCAAGGAGTTTAAATCCTAGTGCATATAAGCAAGTAAGCTATGTGATTTAGGGCAAATCACTTAATCTCTGTGCCTCAGTTTCTTTTATATATAAAGGAATTTGACCCAATGGTTTCCTAAAAAAAGAAAAAAATCTTTTCTAACTCTATATCTTTGATCCTACATGCTCATCTCATTCACCAGACTTCAAAATATCTTCTAAGTAAAAGGCAATATTGAATGAAACAGAATATTCAAAGGAATGTGAAGACTGGGAATTTATTTTATTTGCCTCTACATATTTCTTATAAGAGTTTTACTCTCCCCATCACAATGGAAGAGAAGAGGGGAAAGAAAATTAATTGCTTAATGAAAATTTTTAAACCTACGAAAATATTGAACTTTAGTAGCATTATTTGAGAATAAACTCTAAGTGATTTGAAGGGAATGACATGCAAATATTTGAGCTGTCATTTATTTTTAAAAGTCTCATTTCATCTTAAAATTTAGGCTCCTCTCATTTTCAAATTTAACAAAAAGGAGTTAAAAAAAAAAACTTGGTAAAACAGATTGTAATCTGTATTGTTAGGTTTTTTCCCCTAAAAGTCACATTTATATATTTATAGCTTTAAGCTTTAGGATCACTGGCTTAAAGATTTTAGGGACATTCAGTTTAATATTCTTTATCTTTTTCAGATAAGGAAAAACTCAGTAAAGTTCAATGATTTGCCCAAGGTAATAAATAAAAGCCAGTTGAGTTGTGATTTGAACCCAATCCTCTAAAATCAAATAAACCAAGTCAATTCTTTTGCTTGGGTCCAAACATTAAAAAACAACAAAAACCAACAGAAAGCTTATTGGAATTTTACTATAGTAAACTTCACTCATCTTGCAGTCATTCCTTCAAAAATATCAACCACAGTACTGGGAATTAGGAAACATCAAGTGTAAACACATGATACATAAAAAAGGAAAATGATGAAAGAGAGCCTTGCAAAGACTTGTAAAAACTGGTACAGATTGAAAGGAGAACCAGGAAAACAATTTATACAAAGACTAACAGTTGTAAGTTAGTATAATGACCAGTGATGAAGCAGGAGACAAAAATTTCTGAATATGGCCTATGCGAAATTTGTTTTGTCGACTGTGAATGTTACATAAGAATTTTGCTTCTTTCTTTTTTTCAAGGGGGGAGGAAGAGGGGTGAAAAGAAAATACTTGTTAATTAAAAAAGAATTAAAGTTTTTAAAAAGTGATCTATGCATCTTACTAATTAATTAGATTTCTGTTAGCCTCTTTGGTCCTTAGTTTCCTCATTTATAAATTAAAGGGATTGGCTTTGGTGACCTCTAAGGTCATTTCCAGCTGTAAATATGAGATCTTATTAACCCCCTCAAGCCTTCACTCTAAACCCATTTATTCTTATTTTAAACACAAATTAAGGCTACTCAGCTGACAAAAATAGTTCACTTCTACACAGTACTTCATAATTTATAAAGTGTTTTCTTCACTTATCTCCATTTTATAATTAAAGAAATTGAGACTGAGAATTTATAGATTTCCCCCAAATCACATTAAGAACAGGGACAAAGTTTAATGCCCTTTCCGTTCGTCATACCACTCATTTCAACAAATCATAAAGAACAGGTAAAATTACATTCGAAACAGAAAGACTTCTACCAAAAATATTCATTTGTTTAGGGTTGTAAAATAGCTCATTGTCTGATGCCATTACATAAATGAAGTATTATACTAGGTAATGTTTCAGCATTTCTAATTTACTTTAATAATGGATGTCACCATTATAGTAGCCACAACTAAGCAACATAACTGGTATTAGAAGACAATAGGTAACTTTCTATTAAACTAATTGAAAGGATCAGTAGAAAAATTTTTTTTAAAAAAAGATATGCTTATTCACTTCAAAATAAAATACAACAAAAGATCAGAAGAAAAAAAAGCAAAGTGGGAAAAGTTATCATCAATGTAATATATAAAAACAGAAGCAAACTGAAAATTTACTAAGTCTACTACCAGTCCTCAATGGCTATATGGTCAAGGTACATTGTCAAGGTAGTTTTTCCAAAAAGTACAATATTAATAACCACTTGGGAAAAAACCCCTAATAATCAAAGAGTAGCATATTATGCATAGAGAGGCCAACTCACATCCAATTGGCAATACTAAAAGCAACATCGACCTTTACAGAATGCTGATGGAATTAAAAACAGATCCTCCTCATAGAGAGCAATTTGGCAGCAGCACAAATACACACCTCTTTAATCCAATTAATTTCATTGTTGGGAATATACCCTGAAAGTGTTATATAAATTATACTAATAATTTAAAGGGAGACTTACAATGCAAATAAAAGCAATATGCATGAATATAAAACACCAAAACTTTTATAAAATGACAATAATAAAATAATGAAGACTTACTGGGAGTGACTAGAGTGTACTGATGTTTTCTAAAATGTTTTCTAAAATCAAAACTTATTGCTTTTTTAGAGAAATGACCCTAGTGTCTTACTACAGGAAAAGAGTTGCAGAGATTGAGAAAATGTACCAGTAAAGGAAGTATCATGACTCAATTCAAGCCATAGGTTTGTATCCCAATATCCCAAAATTAGCTGGTAAGCTTCAAGAGGGGTGTTCAGAGTGTTTTATCTCAACTTTTCATCTCCAGCTTCTGGCATATTGCTTTGTACACAGCTAGCAATGAATATTTTTCAATAGAATTTCAATAAGAAGTGAAAATTTGTCCTAGACCAAACATTTCTCTCCTTGCAGGTTGTACTGTTTGTTTTATCACATGTGATTGGCTTTATGAGAGCAATGTTGGAAATGGAAACTGAATATTACTTTATTGTAAATAGTCAATCCACCAAAATAAACTGCACTATTTCTTTTTTAAGCTATTGAAAAACAAAAACGATCACTTTCAAAACCAATTATTTTACTTGCTCAACGGGATTCCTATTCGGGTAATGAACTTCTAAGATCACATCTAACTTTATGACAGGATAAAGGTCCACCACAACCACTATCGGAATGGCTTCTCTGCACCTCTAGCTCTGCACCACCATCTATTAGACACTGCCACTTGGATTTCTAGGCAGCAGCTCCAGCTCTTAATCCTCTTTTAAAAATCTCCAAGTTACTCTCTCACTCTCTCCTAACAAATCATTATAGTTGTTTTGAACACTTATCTTAACCATTCAAAGAATAAGAATATCTGAAGGGTCTGCAACTAGGTTAGATGTAGATGGCAGAATGGGAATATAACAGAAGCAACAAATCTTATTAATGGATGTCACCATTACAATAGCCACTTTAAAAAAATGTATAATAGCTTAAAAAAAATCATACTTGTAAACCAAACGTTATTGCATAGATACTTTTGGGGTAATCTCTTAAATATTGAGAACCATGCACTTTGATCTTACTGAGCCCAGAACATATATCAGGAGGGTATTTTTTTTGCACAATTAACATATATTGGATTACTTGCTATCTAGGAAAATGCATTTTT
>JAJPUD010028059.1:0-14078 GCA_023553655.1 Myrmecobius fasciatus
ACATGAACTGATGCTAAGTGAAGTGAGTAGAATCAAGAGAACATTGTGCACGACAAAATTATGCAACATTCAATTCTGATGGATGTGGCTCTTTTCAACAATGAGGTGATTCAGTCCAATTACAATAGTCTTGTGATAGAGGGAGCCATCTGCATCCAGAAAGAGGATTGTGGAGACTTAATGTAGACACAACAAAGTATTTTCACAATTTTTGTTATTTGCTTGCTTTTTGTTTTCTTTCTCATTTTTTCCCTTTTGATCTGATTTTTCTTGTGCAGCATAATGAATATGGAAATATGTAAAGAAGAATTGCACATGTTTAACATATATTGGATTACTTGTTGTCTAGGGATGGGATGCTGGGAAGGGAGAAAAAATTTGGAACACAACAATTTATTTGAAATGTTTCATGTTGAAAACAATCTTTATATATATATATATGGAAAATAAAAAGCTGTTATTTTTTAAAAAAAGAAATATGATGTTCTCAATATCAGAAGAGTTTTGGAATGGGAATACATTTGGGAGGATGGATAAGTTCTTTTTTGGTCATATTACATTTGAGAACATATAATTTGAAATGTCCAGGTAGGAAGCTGCTGATGTTAGACAAACTCAGGGAAGAAATCAATGCTGGTTATTCTGTGTTGTAATGCTTTAAGTCAGGGATCAATGAACAGTGACCCATGGGGCAAGTCTGGATTGTTTTAAATTCATCAACTGTACAAAACCATGTAGCAGGATAGATTTAGCTCATGCTTGTCTACTCTTTCCCAGATATCTCTTCCAGTTTTAACTTTCCATTATATGACTCTAAGGAACCCATTCTACCTCCAACTCTGACTCACTATGAATCTATTAAATCTAAACCAGTGTAGAAACACCCAGGATTTTTACAAAAATACAAAGAGTCATAATATTTGGACGTATAATTATACTCAAAATTAATTTCCTAGCTCTGATATTTGGAGTTGAGATATATAATCAGATCCAGATTCATACTTCAAAATGTATTTTTTGTTGGACCTATTTCCACATAGATTATGTGACATAAACATTTGTGAAATCCAAGTGCCTGTGGACACACAGCCAATGAATTCCTGCTGGATTAGGTCCAGAAACCATTGTCCTGTCTGAGAATCACTATTCAACAGCATCATTTTTTTAAAAGTTTGTTTTTCCTCCGTTTGTGAATAAATGTACATCTTGACTAATGGCACATAATCTCAGGATGAGGCCATAAGGAAAATTGCTCAGCTGTTCCTTTCATTGTTCAGAAAGCCTCAAATGCCCTCTTAGAACACAGTATTTTAGTATGAAACCATATGTTGATATATAAGAAGATATTTATGAGTCCTCTACATTCCCACAGCCCCTGCTTTAATTCTGGCCTTCATTACCTCCCACATGGACTTTTGCAATAGTGTCCTGACTGGTCTCCTTGCCTGCAATCCATTCAACATATGCTGCCAAAGTAAATGTCCTAAGACAGAATTCTGATTATATCACGCTCCTCCTAAAAACCTTCTCTGGCTCCCTATTGCTTATGAGATAAGGTACAAAATCTTCACTTTGGGATTCAGGTTGTTTACAATCAAACTGATATACCTTCTAGATTTAGGGAGATCCTATTTCAAAGAAGAGAAACATAGATAAGATTCAATGTTATGTTTGAGAATAGAAGTCATCATATGAGTAATCAGATGGAAAGAGGGGGAAAGGAGGAAGGAATAAACATTTATACAGCAAGTACTCTATGACAGACCTTGAGCTAAGTGCTTTTTACAAATATGATCACATTTGATTCTCACAAGAACACCTAGGGAAATATTCCCATTTTACAGTTAAGGAAAAAAAGTGCAGGGCCACACAGCTAGTAAGTATTTATGGTTAGATTTGAACTCAAATTTTCTTGACTCCAGACACAGAATTCTATCCACTGCATCACCAGTTGCCTCTTGTTCAGGCATGATATTCCAAAGAAATGGGAAAATTCCAATGAGGAGGGAAATAGAACTATGTGGTTGCACAGGCGACTTTCTTTGAATTTTAAGAAGACATGTACAGAAACTATAAGGTAAAAAGGCAGATGCTTGAGGATGACTAACAATTCCAGAAGTATTAAAACACAGATTGAGCTGAAGTTGGCAATCAAAGCTAAAAAATATGACTTTGGCAGCTGTGTGTAGGATGGATTACAGAGAGACAGACTCATAGCAAGGAGCATGTTGCAGTAGTCCTGGAAAGAGGTGATGAGGGTGAGAACTAAAGTGGGGATCCTGTGAGAGCAAGAAAGGGTGTGGAGATGAGAAAAAGTGTAAAGGTAGCAATGTGAAAATGCGATGATTGATTATGGGGATCAGTTGAAGTAATTAAGGAAATCACTTGAAGAAGAGAAGACTTAGAAACCTTCAAGTATCTTAAAGGCTTTAATGTAAAAACAGTGATTAGATAAATGTCTGATCCAAAAAGAAAGAACTAGGATCAGTGAACTTATTAAAAGCTAATTTAAGTTCAATGGATGGAAAGTTTTTCTAACAATCTATCATGGGAAATTAGAATGTTACATCAGATCATTGAAATGGTATAATAAATGCTTAACTGGCTCTCTCTTAGAAAGAAAGGAAGGTAGACAGATACGAAGAAAGAAAGAAGAAAATCTAGCATTTATGTAACAATAATTTTTCTAAGTGTTTTACAAGTATTATGTTATACATCAGTAACTGTGCTAATAAGTGTTTTACAAATATCTCAATTGGTTCTCCTAGCTACCTTGGAGGCAGGTTAAGAAACTGAGGCAAACAGAGGGTAAGTAACTTGCTTGTGATCACACAGTTAGAAAATATCTGAGGCTATATTTGAATTTAGGTTCTAACTCCAGGCTCAAGGGTTTAGAGACTCAGTATGCCACATAATTGCATGTATAGAAAGACACACATTTAAGTTTAATCTGCATTAGGATGGATTCAGAAAAAAACTGAGATGTCTTTTATGAACTGATGAAAAGTGAAGTGAGCAGAACCAGGAGAATATCTCACATAGTAACAGTATTATTGTTTAATGATCAATTGTGAATGGCTTAGCTACTTTGATAAAGACAATAATCAAAGACAATTTGAAAGGACTCATGATGAAAAATGCTATCTTCCTCCAGCGAGAGGACTGATGGACCCTGAGTACTGATTCAAGCATACTTTTTTTCACTTTAATTTTCCTAGGGTGTGTGTGTGTGTGTGTGTGTGTGTGTGTGTGTGTGTGTATGTGTACATGTGTTTTCTTTTCTAATGTGGCTGATACTTAAATATATTTTGTGACTTCACATGTATAGTTGTTTTTATATTGCTTGTCTTCTCAATGAGTAAGAGAGGGGTTGGAGAGATGAAGAGAATTTGAAAGTCAAAGTTACAAAAAGTGAATGTTAAAAATTTAATTGGGAAATAATTAACAAAATAAATTATATTATAAAACTTTAATTTGCATTGTAAACATTTCCTCCATTCCTTTCTTAAATTTGGATAATTAATAAACCAATAAATCAAGCCTGCTTTGTAACATTTGACTTTTTCCAAGGTGTAAATATCCATACTGAACATTTGTCAGTCAATTCTCCTGAGTCAGTTTGCGATGGTTTCAGTACACTCCTGGTTTCCTTTCACAAGAGGTCTTAAAGCTATGAGTACATGACTGTTGTATAAGAGATCTTCTAAGATTGAATGACTTGCCCAAGGTCCTAAGACTAGTAGAGGACAGAACTGAGATTTGAGACCAGTTGTTTGAATATAAATATAGTTCCTTTTTTTACTATATGATGTTTATAGAACTCAGAATTCCTAACTTCCCCTATTCATCTTAGACAGGAAACCACCCATAATATCATTTAGGTAGTAGCTAGTCCTCAATTTCCTAATCTATGAAAATAGCATAATAGTAACACCTATTTTAGAGGGTTGTTGGAAAAATTAAATGAGATTTACATATTATGGCATGCTTTGTAAGCCATAAAGTATTATATGAATGCTTGCTATTGTTGTTAGAGACTTCTCAGTGTTTTAATAAACCTTGGAGTGATAAATGAAACTAAGATGCTAATGGGGCTTTTTTTGGACAAACGGTCAGATTTAGTTTTTCAGAGACACCCCTCACTTTATTCTTCTTTAATTCTTGCCACTCTTCATTTCCCAGAATAATATACTTATAAAGCTGGAAAGTTTCTAAACCAGTCCCTTAATTTTATAGTTGAACACAATGAAATGTTTCAAACCACCTCCAATTGTTCACTGAAGAAAGCCATATACACCCAGAGAGAGGGATGTGAAATGTGGACCACAACATAACATTCTCATACTCCTTGATTGATGTTTGCTTACATTGTGTTTCCTTTATCTGATATATCGTTTGTGTAGACAAGATTTTTCTTGCACTACAATGACAAGTTTGGAAATATGTATACATATATTCGATTTGCCAATATTTTAACATAATTAACATGTAGTGGATATCCTGCCATCTAGGGGAGGGGTGGGGAGTTGGGGGAAAAATTTGTAACGGAAAGCTATGTAAGGGTTATTGTTGAAGAATTACCCACACATATGTTATGCAAATAAAATAAAAAAAAAGAAAAAAAATTTATAGTTGAACAAAATGAGAATTGGGGTTGGGGGAGGAACGGAGAATTGCTTATCCAAATGTAACAGTGCCAGAGCTGGAATTTTAAATCATATCTTCTGGCTGTTAAGTATAATACTCTTCCCACTGTCCCACACTACTCTCTTACCAAGTTTTTTTTTCCTGTGAAAACTCTTGCTCCCTCAAAGTCCCAGTGTGAAAATTCCTTACAAAAATGCAACAATCCCTACTCAGATAAAAATTACTCAAGGGAGTGAAGCTCAAGGCTGACATCCATTCAATGAACATTTCATTAAGCACACAGGCTAAAAATGGGGTTTGTGCTAGTCAATAACTCTTATGTCTTCTTTTGTTAATGCTAATAAAGAAGGGGGCAAATGGGAAAAATGAAACTAAATGAAGGGGGAAAAGTAATTGTGCATATGCTCATGTATTTTCTTTTTTCATTTCCTTTTTCTTTTTAGAACTTAAAAAAGCGAAAGTGAATATCAACTTTAATAGTGTGGGGACCAAATTATGCTGTTTATACCTGGTACTAATTCTGAAATTCTCTTCTCTGTATTTAACATGGATTTCTTGTTATTTTTATTGCCTTTTCTTCCATGGTTTTAGCCTGAATACATGTTGCTCTTTGGATTCTGCTTTCTTTATCCTTCATTACTTCATAGGTCTTCCATTATTTCTTTGTATTCTTTGATTTTGTCATTTCTTACGAAAAAAATGCATTCTATTACATTCATTTGTTTAGACATTTTCCCGTTTGGGGACATTTGAGTTTTTCCCCCCTAATTTCTCTGCTGTTACAAAGAATACAACAATAATATTCTATTACATTTACTCTCCATTTAGTCATGTCCTAGTTTGGTACTAACTTCTTTAATTCTAATTTCTCTTCTATCACAATGAATGCAACTAAGGATGCTTTTTGTGCAAATACATGTTTCCATATTGGGCCTCTTTCATTATAGTTTCAATAGTAGGATTTTGGGGCAAGGCAGCTTGAAGATTTTTATACTTCCTTCCTACCCATTATTTTAAAATACTTTATCAGAATTTAAATTGTGAAGAACAAAGTCAGAAGTAATGAAATATAAAAACAATGCCTTTTTAGGAGTAATTTAAACATTTCCTATTTTGTGAGGATCTGAGACTTTTTAGTAATTCAATTTCTTATGAAAATGTCAGAAATGAACTCTATTATTTTAGTACATTTTATTCTGCTGCTCATTTGTACAGATGTAGGATATACACTGGATGGTCACCCTAAATTAATGGCACAGTAGCTGAGGCAAAGTAGCTTTAAAAACAGGACAGTTAAGGTAGAAGATGGTGACAAATCTCATAGCTGATACTTAAGGAAGCCGAACTTTAGAGGCCTTTGCTTTCTTTAAGAGAGCACCCAGTAATACCCAGCTAAGCTAGAGATTTGAGATATTAAAAATGCAGATGCACGTTGAAGAATAAGACTAGAAAGTTCAAAAAATGGAACTACCTAATGGATAATTTATGCCCTATGAAGAAACAACCCAGAGTGGCAGCAAAGTGATCATTATTAATGACATGTTCCATGCTGAACTTCATTGGCAATTCTGCAGAGAGAAGTATCTTTAGGCTCTATAGATCCAGAGTTGGGACTTGCCACATGTGCTGCCTATATTTGAGCCTACTATTATTGAATTTTAATATCATGTGAACTCCTTTCTATTCAATGGAATTTTATTGTGTTTGTGGAAAAATATGCCCCAAAGTTTTGTGGGGAATGTTTTGTAACTACTGCTCTGCTATGTCATTTGAGTAATTACCTCTGCTAAAAGCAAATTGATCTTCTAGGTGATTATTAATATAAAGTATGTAAATGGGGGTCTGTGAGCCATAGTGATAAAAATATATTGACCCCAAAGGTTTTCCTTGAATCTAAGATAGCAGCTGTCAAGCTTAGAAAAAATTTGAGAAGTGTTCCTACAATATCATACTATTTTTAAAAATACAAACCTGCCAATAGAGGTTTCCTCTTTTCCCATAACCATTCCAAAACTAAATTTTATTGATTTTTCCAATAGTGGGTGTAAAATGGTATATCAAGTGGTTTTAATGTGTGTTAATTTAATTATTAGAAAATCTGTTTTCCTCTTCATGTGCTTATTGACTGTTTGCATTTCTTCTTTCAAAAACTCATCATATCCTTTGGCCATTTATCTACTGGAGAATGATTCTTACTCCTAGATGTAAGTGGCATGTCCAAATAAACATAGCCTCCAGGCTTCTCTGAAGTACACTATTTAGCAGCTGCTATTAGCAGAAAGTTCCAACATAATTTAAATGTTCACATATTGAGGAATTGGACAGCTGGACTGGTATGAACTCATTTAAGGAGATTCAAGATGCAAAAAAAAAAACAAATCCAAAAATTAAGAAAGTAAAAAATAAAATAATGTAGGAGTGGGGAGAAGGAAGAAATGATTACTTTACAATAGGCCATGTCATGAATTACATACCATGTTATAGTTGGTATGTTTAGTTAACTGTTAATTTCCTGTTTCTTCCTATGTTAGGCTTAATAACTAAGGCAGCAGCTCCAAGATAGAGCAACAAGACTTTTTCATTTTTGCAAACACTAAGCCAGGAGACTTAATGCAGCTGCATGGCAATGAGTCCTTACCTATTTCAGGAAACTGGGAGCATATTCTTTTTTGTTTTAATACTGTATTCTGACACAATCAGTTCTTTCTTTGGGGATTCATGGCTTTCTGAATTGTTTTGGATCATTGTATTGCTGAGAGCAGCAAAGTCATTCACAGATGATCATCTTAGAATATTGCTGTTACTTTGTTCATATAACACATTTCACTTTGCATAAACTTATGGAAGTCTTTCTAGTTTTTCTAAGAGCATCCTGCTCACCATTTCTTTCTCCCCTATAATAATAGCTTTTTACTTTTCAAAATACATGCAAATATAGTTTTCAACATTAACCATTTCAAAACCTTGTGTTAGAAATTTTTCTCCCATTCTCCCCTCCCTTCCCCTAGACAGCAAGTAATCCAATAACAGAACTAGACATCCATTAACTAAAATGATACTACACACACACACACACACACACACACACACACACAATAAGAAAGAAAAAAGTGAAGCAACAGATAGCAAAATTTCAGATAGACTTGAAAGGGAACACAGAATTATAGTTTATTTTATTTTCCTCTTGGAATTCTTCTTTGAATTTATAACATCATCTATAACAACAACAGCAACAACAAATGGAAGGTGCTGTCTTGGTACATAATAAATCCTTCATCTTTGGACATCTTCCAATAACACCTCAGTTCCCACTTCTCAAGGTTGTTGTTAAAGGGATTACTGATTTCATTATGAGTAAAACAAAATGATTTCTGAAGCCCATTCTAACTCTGAGGTTCAAAGTCTACCATTCAAATTGTTGTATTTCTTAAAATCTGGCATTTCTTCTGTTTGCTTTTTAAAAGATAGTTGCATATTCCTAGAGCCTCAAATCTCAGCTGCTCCATTGTTTCATATTTTCTGGTATCATGCCATGATCATATTTGCTTCGGACATGTTGCTACTGCCAAGATATCTCTATGGGAAACAAGGACTCTGGGGCCACGTGAGGTTGATCTCAAGCACCCTCCAGAGTAAAGGCAGCCAGCAGGTCACATCTGTTAAGAAGAATAATATGAAGACTTGAATCATTAGAGCAAGATTCCATGGACCCTGTTCCTCTCTGCCCCATAGGGTTTATGCATAGATTTTAAGTATTCTAAATTCAGATGGGGAGATATATCTATGTCTATATCTCTATATACCACTCTCTCCCCCCGTAAATATATTCACACACATATACTAAAATACTAAATTTCAGTTTAAGGCTATTGAAAATAAAGATATATAATAGTATAAAAATATGTGTATATCTATCTATCTATATCTATCTATATATCTATATCTTTATTGTCAATACCCTTGATTTTCTTGATTTTCAATAGCCTTGAACTAAAATTTAGTATTTCCTAAATTTTTGGAAATAGACAACAAACATAATTCTGAGAAAGGACTCTTAGGTTTCACTAGACTGGCAAATGCAACCATGATATAAAAAAAATTAAAATTCCTGTTGTAGATCAACTGTCATGTTTAGTTCAGTGTCTCAGATTTCCTTTTAAAAGTTTCAAGCAAACTGTGGCATAGGATGTTTTGATGGGATTTTAAACTTTTATTTTAAATTTTTATTGTTTTAAAATATTTATGTCATATACATTTACCAAAATATTGCCTCTCACCTTTCCAAAGAGTAACACTTTATAACAAAATGTAAATATATATATATATATATATGTATGTATACACACACACACACACACACACACACACACACACATATATATATATCAGCAAGATTAAAACATCAAAAAAGTCTGCCATATTTGTGGTGTTTTTATACTCACTGTACCCCATTTCTGCAAATAAGGGAGGTTGATGCATCCACATCTATCATATTTGAAGTCGTTTGGCCATTATGATTTTACATTATTGTTTTGAATTGTTTTATTGCTGGAGCCAGGACTTAAAACCCTGATTTTCTGACTCTTGTCTATTAGGTTATACTGTATCTCTTCCCCAATATTAAATTTAAAATCCCATTTGAGTGATTGAAATGTCCATACTCTTTGATCCAAAAATTCCATTGTTAGACATATTGCAAGGAGGTTACTGATAAACAGGAAGAACCCCAATGCACTAAATATTTATATTAGTGCTTCTTGTAGTAGCAATGAACTAGAAATAAGATGATATCCATTAATTGAGGAAGGGCTAAATCAATTGTGGTAAATGAATTTTCTCTATATATTTTAGAAATGAGGTCTTTATCAGAACCCTTAAATGTAAAGATGATTTCCCAATTTATTGCTTCCCTCCTAATCTTGACTGCATTGGTTTTGTTTGTACAAAAACTTTTTAACTTAATATAGTCAAAATTATCTATCTGGTGTTCAATTAAGAGTTCCAGTTCTTCATTGAACATAAATTTATTCCATCTCCACAGGTCTGAGAGGTAAACTATACTACATTCCTCTAATTTACTTATAATATCACAAAATCATGAACCCATTTAGATCTTATCTTGGTATATGGTGTTAGGTGTGAGTCAAGCCCTAATTTCTTCCACACTAGTTTAGGGTTTTTGGTATTATTATTATTATTACTTTTTTGGTAACAATTGTAACAACTTTTTAAAAGTAAGTTGATGTATAGTAAATATTACTATAATTTCTAAGAATTATTTTTCATGTTGATTTATTTTTAGATATATTACTTCCATATTACAGATTTTTAGAGTCTGTTTCTTTAAAAAGCATTCTACCATTCTCTTTAATTTTCCAGGACTATTTAAGCCATTCACATTTAAAGTTGCAATTATTGGGCTTTTTTATATTTTCGTCCATCATTTCTTTCATTTAAATCTTCATCCCCTTCAGCTTTGAAATAAGTATTGTGGCCCTGTTATTAATTTTCTGATTAGTCTTTAATGCTGGTCTGTTTCCATAGACACATCCCCAAGCTTCCATTTCTCTTAAAAATATTCATTTGCCTATTTTTGATTTTAAACTTTTCTCTTTCCTTGCCTCCTTAAATGGAAATGTTAAAATATTACCTCCAAATTAAGTGGAAGTATTAAAATAGCTCTTCCAAATTTGTATTTTAAGTGATTTCTTTTTGCTATTGCCATTTCTGGGGAAAATATTTCCCTTGTTTTCTTCTTTATTATTTTTTTCTTTCCAGATATTCTGGGTTTTACTTTCTGATTTGTGCTCCTTATTTATTTCTCATCCCTTCTTTATTATCTTCATTCCTCATAAGAATAAAGATCCTGAAGTACCAAACTTATCTACTTCTATCACATTTCTACATTATTGCCTTTATTATTAAATCATTTTCCTCTTTGATGCGGCTCAGGAAAGCATATCACTTTTTTCAGAGAAATTGAACAAATTTGCTGTAATGGTTTCTAAGAAGTTTTTTTTTGTCTTCCTTGCTATTTTTTCCTTCACTTCCTCATATGCAAATTCCCATTAAAAAAAGAAACTCTATAAAAATGTCTCTGTCATCTACTTCAAACGTTCACATACTCTCCCTGTGAAATGCTCTTTGATTATATCTTTCCATTTTCCCTTTCTAAGGGAGATACTTATTTTGATTTTTCTTGTTCAAGTCTTTCCCTTCCCTGACTTTATCATATTTTCCCAGAGTTCCAACTCTTATTGAGAGAATGCAATTATCTTTTTATGTCTAAGTCTATTAAAGATGGAGTTAGAAGGCATGTTTTTTGTCCTTTTTTACTCCCTCCTTCCCATTCATACAATTTCTCACTTTGTTATTTCTTCCTATTGAAATTATTGTGAAATAATTGATTCACTTGTTAAGCATGAGACTATTTACTAATAATAACTAAAATTTATATAGTACTGTTAGGTTTGCAAAACACTTCATATATAACTCATTTTATCTAGATTTAGTCTATTACATATTTATTTAATTTTTTCTATTACTTCTACTGATTCTTTTAGCTCCCCTTAAATATTTAACTTCTTGATGATTCCTCTTTTTCCCTTTCCTTTACACTATAATTTAATCCCTCTCTTCAAAAAACAAAAAACACTCCTCCCCAAAATAGCCTATAAACATGAAAGGACTTATTTTATTATTTAGCTTTTTTTAAAATAATCATTATCTATCTTTCTACTATTTTTGTTTGATTTTAGGACCTTTCACACTTGAACTACAACCTGTCTTTTGAGCCTAGCTAGTTTTGTGAACTTTTCATTTTAAGTAAATAACAGTAATAAAGTTGAGCCAGTAATTCTCTCATCACACTGTTTTCTTTCAAAATTCAGCAGAAAGGCCATCTTCCACAGAAGGCTTTTGCTGATCCCCTCTGTTGACCAGTCCTTCCTTCTTCCCCAGATTATATTGTATCTAATTGTTGCATTTGTTGTATTTGTTTTCATTTTGCTTATATTTTGTATATTTTTTATCTTTATAGAATGTAAATTCTTTGAGGGCAGGGACTATTTGTTTTTGTGTTTGTCTTGACAATGCCTGGGACAATGCCAGACACAATGTAGGTAATAAATAATGGATGTTAAAAAAAAAAAAACCAAAAACAAAAACAAAAACAAAAAACTACACACTTAGTTGATTAGCTTTGTTTATTTTTTCTTAATCGATATTTGTACCATTATTATCATGAAAACAAAGGAAATATTGGAAAATGTGTCAATAAAATGATTTTAAGCCTAGAATTGCCCTTAGAAGGTACTCACCTATTTCCTGTCTTCTTTCTTCATGGTTAGGTGCTGTTGTTATCTCCCACACAGAACAGGCTCACTTAGTATGCTCACTAACAAAGAGAACACTCTTTATTGTTTTTCTTGAGCTCTCTTGGGGGGGGAATGCCAGCTGTCATTTTCAATCTTAAACATTTTAGAAATTTTCAGGGTTAAGAGATTGGGCCCTCTGAAATATACGCTTGCCTTCCTTAATGCAGTGGGCATGTTTTCTTAAAGCAGGTCAAAAGTAAATATGTCAAAAGATGTTATTGTTTTGAACACAGTAAAAAGAAAATCAAGTATTTGAGATCCATAACATTAGAACCAGATGGCTCCCCCCAAATTGTTTTGGCTGAAACAGAGCTGACAGCAGTATAGCCTATATCTTGGCTTCAGTTGGTAATGCAATCAAGGTTGCCACTGCTGATGATCTGCCTGGTGGGAGATGTGAATGGCTCTGGTGCCCTGTCTGACTAGGCAATGTGTGGTTTGATGGAGTCTTTCTGTGGAGCCAGGCATTGGAACTGAAGCTTTGACCACCTTTTGAAAATAGGCTTTGGGGCTCCAGGGGGTGGGAAATATTTGTTTGATTGAAAAGTCATATTTATTTAAAATTGATACTGCAATATATTCTATGATAATGCACTTACTTTACCACATTTGGAACTGTGATTAATGCCCCTTCAAGTTTTTTAAAAAAGGACCAACAGTAGCAAAATTTATTTACAGATTCCATGATGTTGATTAGAGCTTAATTTTTCTTTTTTTTATTAAAGCTTTTTATTTTTCAAAACATATGCATGGACAATTCTTCAACATTAGCTCTTGCAAAATCTTGTGTTCCAATTTTCCTCACTTTCCCCTAGACGGCAAGTAGTCCAATATATATTAAACATGGTAGAAATATGTGTTAAATCCAATATATTCATATATATTTATACAATTCTTGTGTAGCACAAGAAAAATCAAATCAAACCAGTGAGAGAGAGAAACAAAAAAAAATTCAAGCAAACAACACCAAAAAGAGTGAAAATGCTATGTTATGAACCACACTCAAATCCCACAACCCTCTCTCTGGGTGTAGATGGCTCTTATCACTAAACAATTGGAATTGGTTTGAATCATCTTATTGTTGAAGAAAGCCATGTTCATCAGAATTGATCATTGTACAATCTTGTTGTTGCTGTGTATCATGATCTCCTGGTTCTACTCATTTCACTTAGCATCAGTTCATGTATGTCTCTCCAGGCCTTTCTGAAATTATCCTGCAGGGCATTTTTACAGAACAATAATATTCCATAACTGTCATATACCAGAACTTATTCAGCCATTCTCCAACTGGTAAGCATCCCTTCAGTTTCTAGTTTCTTGTCACTACAAAAAGGCCTGCCACAAACATTTTTGCACATCTGGTTCCCTTTTCCTTCTTTAAGATCTCTTTGGGATATAAGTCCAGTAGAAGCATTGCTGGATCAAATGGTATGCACAGTTTTATAATGTTTTCAGCATAGTTTTAAAGTTAGAGCTTAATTTTTTCAAAGTAAATTCTAAATCTTAGAAGGAAAGGAAAAAAGGAAGAGGAAAGAAGAAAAAGCATAAAATAAAAAAGAGAGGAAGGAAGGAATAGAGAAAGGAAGGAAAAAGGGGAAAAGGGAAAAATAAAGGAAATAAGGAAGGGAGGGAGAGAGGAAAGGGAGAGAAAGGGAAAAGGACAATTCAATTAAACCCATCAAATATTTACTTTATTACTTTCTATGTAAAGTGTTGAAAATATTGATCTTGTTTGATTTTCTTTATGAAAGATGACCAGGACATTAAGGAGGCGTTAACTTGCATATGAATTGAATTTAAGTGAAGGAGGACTGTGCATAGTCAACAGCCCCATTTTGTCCTCCAGAGCCATTTGAGTCCAGTGGCTAGATAAACGACTGGAGATGGTCCTGGATGTAATGGGAGATCTTGGCTTTTTTAAACTAAGATCTTTAACAATTCTCAGTATGACTGAGGCAATGCCCCTTCAATGATAAAGCTAAATAAGAAAGAAGGCATATAATTTCTTTTACTTAATCAGAAACAAAAGCCCTTCCCGAGCAATTACTAAAAAGT
>JAJPUD010028060.1:0-14997 GCA_023553655.1 Myrmecobius fasciatus
AGAGAGAGAGAGAGAGAGAGAGAGAGAGAGAGAGAGAGAGAGAGAGAAAGAGAGAGAATACAACAGACATTTCTCAGCCTGCTAATTTCCTACAATTCAGTTTTCCAGCATCTGAAACAAGCTGGTTCCTCTTAGTCCAACCTCCACCCCCAGCCTCTCTGCTTCTTTGTGCAGCTGGTGGTGGGCTGGGAGAGGTTGGGTGGGGTGAAGGAGCAGCTCTAAAAACTCACATTTCTTCATTTGATTTATAAATGTACAAAGAGCTACTGAAATGTATATGAATCTGGAGAGCCCAAGATGAAGCGCAAAATCCCAGGAGCTCCTATAGCCTAGATCCATTCAGCCTGACAAAGTAGTGGGAGGACCCTTTGCGGAGAGGGGTGGACCACTGTGGGTGAGGAAGGAAATTGAGACAGGTCTGGAATAGGTCATTGGGTTACACTGGGACAGAGATAAGAAGTCTGAAAGTTGGTTATAAAAATGGGATTTAAGGGATTTAGCTAGAAACAGGCTCTCTTTGATCCCCAAACTAACATTATTGTGGCCTGAGGGAAGTAGCTGGAGAGCTGGCATCTCAGCTGGGGAGCTGTGCTTCCAATGGCCTGAGGACCAAATAAAAGTGCTCGTGATGCAGGTTAGCCATAGGTCTAAATAGCCCCAGGGAGACCTAGGTTCGGGCACTGCCTAAAGAGTCTCCTAGTTGAGGCTATAAAACATTCTTGCTATTTGTTCACCTGAACTCAGAATGCTTACTGAATTGACCTCTGTCCCTGGCTCCCATGTTCATCATAGGAACAATAAAGAGCCAGCATCAAGGACCAGGCCATAGAGCAAGGATATCTCAGTCCCTGGTGGAAAATTTTGCAGGAAGCAAGGATGTGGAATTAAATTGTCTGGGTGTCACCACACTGGAGTTCTCAACTAACTGAGGTTTCTATGCTAGCAGGGCAGGGGTATGAGCAGAGTGAGCTGCACACAGCTAGCTACTGCAGGGCCTGGCCTCTCCTGCCTAGGGACTTCCAGAAGAACACTGGCACAGACTTCTGCACATCCCTCTTGGAGCTGTGGCCTATGCCTTCTGTAATTGATTCTTCCTGGGGTTGCTCCTGACATTCCCTTGCTGGTTCTCTGGGATATTAGCTGGTTCTGACCTCACTGGCAAGGCCCTAGCTGAAAGAGTCTATAAAGATTTAATTAGGAACTAGCCAAGGGCAACCACCTTTTGTTCCAACTGTTCTTCCCCACTCCCACCCAGAGAGAGAGGAAGAGATTAGCCTAATGAGAACTCCCCAGCAGGAGTTCTGCAGAGGAGGGCTCCTGTGCTGTCTAGGGGGAGGGGAACCTCACTGGCTCACACCTGGTTTAGGATCTAGACACTATAGACAATCCACAATCACAAGGGTGATGAGAGGTCTAGCCACAGTCCGTGTTAAGTGAGAAGAAGATATCTGCCCCGTGGCAGCTTCCTCAAGCACAGGAACTTTAAAAGCAATGCATCAAAGATTTGGTGATCCCTAACTGGAAGAGAAGAAGGAACATCATTTTGCAGAAGGGTTCTGACTTGTCCAAGGTGAGCCAGCTAGCAGAGCTGTGAGTCCAGGCCAGGTATTCCAGTTCCAAATCCAGGCCTCTTCTCAGCATATTGTGTTGCACATAATAGAAGGATTGATTCATTTAACAAATATTATATTGACTACTATGTTCAGGGTACCTTGATAGGCACTTTCCTTAGGAGTATGAGAAAAGTAGGCAGACCAGTTGTTTCATCTCATTGCATCTGTATTTAGGTTTCCTAGCTAAGAATTATAGGATCATAGATTTAGAGTAGGATGAAAGGTCCCTAAGAGCTCTTCTAGCCAACCCCCTTAACAACATATCAATCTCCCCAGCCCCAATGGAGTTCGAACACCTACAATACTAGATCTGATACCCAAACAGCAATTCTTCTTGAGGGTTTTAAAATTGTATTTTCCCTTCTGTATTTTTTCCCATACCCCATACTCTAGAAAATGATTGCCAACTGCTCCCTGATAGGTACAGAACATTATGCCCTAGGGTGAAAACAGAGTGGGGTTATCAGTTGGCCTGGTGCAAAAGAGGCAAAAGAGGAGGGAGAATGACTCCCCTAAAACCTAAGACTTATCTGGGAATAGAGGCAAAATGAAACTCAGAGGCTATAGTTCCAACCCAAATTAAAGACCCACCACCCCCTTTAGTCTCTAGGATTCTGAGAACCTATAAGGTTTTTTTTTTCCCTTTTTAAAAATTTCTGGTTGTATTTGGAATTGACTGGTTTTCTGGGCATCAGGCCCAGCTCAGTTTAATTTTTGTTTATTTTCATGCACAGATTCTCTTCTGTTTGGGGAAGAGCTTTGTGTAAATTATTATTATTTATATGATAAAGAATAAATCACACCAAATAAAAAACCCCACAATCTCTTTTTTTCCTCAACAGAATTACTAAATTAGAGGCTGAAAAGAACAGTCGATTCACTGGGGTTGAGTTTCAGAAAGCCATTGGACACAGTGTGTTAGGAAATTTAGTGGCAAATCATATACATTGTCCTGGATGCAGTGCTCCACAAGGAGCTTCCTAGAAATAAACTGGGGTGAGGCTAGTGCTGATCACCCTCTCTCCCCCTCACCTGGGGAAGTCAGGACCAAGGCACTTGTGACATTTATGGGGTACACCAAAGAGAGAGGGAGAGAAAGGGAAAAGTGAGAAGTTTGAACAATGGCCAGAAATCCAATCAAGTGAGCTGAATAGAAGGGTGGGGGAAGAAGGGGCAGGAGCCACTGGAATATTGACATTATTACATCAGGGAAAATCAGCCAATCATGGTTTTCTGCATCTATTACATTTACATGTCGTGAACTTATTGGTTGAAACACAAAGAGTCAGGAGGAAGTGAAACTAATGGGTGGGGGCCAGGCCAAGTATTCTCGGCTCTAGTCCTCCCCACCCTCCCATCCCCTGGGGGGAGAAAGCTGATTCACTGGGGGGTATCTCCCCATGGAGGGGAATGTGTGTGTGTGTGTGTGCTGCCTGAAGCGCTGATTCCTGACCTTAGTGATGAGAGCTTGCTTAGTCTGACAGCGGCAATTCATTGCTTTTTATACTTTTGGGTTCTACAGGTTTTCATGAGCAAGGATTAATGCAGATATATCCTTTCTGGCTATAATGCTGCCTCTATGATCATTCTGATCTTTGCAAGTTCCCACGGATTTCTAATCCTTACTGGTCTTCAGTTGCGCATTCCTTCCCCCCTTTCCTCCTCCTAGCCTCCCCAAGGACACTGTCCTCAGGATTCATTTAGCTCAGTGGAGAAGTTGATATGGGAATTGGCAGTGGGTAATGGGTAGTCATGGGTGGTGGTAGGGGGAGATCCCTGAAAAGCCTGGGCCTCCTACCACATGGATCGATTTCTCTGTAGTTTGTTTCCTACCATGCCCTATTTTAAATTCCACTCTCATCTTTGATTAACCAACTGCTGACCTCAGAAACGTCTGCTTGTCCTGTACATCAGTTCATAGACAATCCCCTCTTAGGTAGCACTTAACACCATAACCAATCAGCTTACACTATGCAAATATTGGGGGAAGGGAGGGTATTGATTAGCTAGATTGCCTTTGAAGACATAAAACTGAAGAACTGGTCAATGGCCTCCTCCGCCGCCGCCGCCGCCGCCGCCGCCGCCGCCGCTGCTGCTGCGAAACAGAGCCACATTTCTAAGAAAGAATTATTTTATGAGGCTGCCCCCGAAATGTAACGGACTTCCCAACTCCCTTATTCTCTCCCTGTGCAGTTGATGCATTTGGGGGCTCTGGCAACTTCTTTGGATCCATTATCTAGAAGCATCCTCCCTGCAGACTCTACCGCGAGTCTCTGATCCTTTGTCCAGTCTGCTCTCAGGGGTCCCTGTGTGTATGTATATGTGGGTTTCTCTGTTAATATGCACAAACATGCATGTGCATGTCACACATTTGTGTGATGTGTCCTTTTGTCTTGATGTGTATATGTTGATCAAGGGGAATTTCCTGAGGGAGCCACCCATTGCTAGTAAAGTCAGTTGTGGGGACATGCAAGTTCGGATGGATGCACTGCTTTACCCTCAAGAAGCTTATAGTCAAACGGAGGAAAAGGCTCATACACCTGAAATTTGAGAACAATTCCAAGAAAACCTCTAAAACTCTGGGGAGAGTGTGATTACACAGGAGAGAGGCTAGTCCTGGGGATTCAAAGGAGACAATTCTAAATCTGCACCTGAAAAGATGGGTAGGACTCCCGAGGGCAAGGAGCCACCCCTCCAGGCTGCTGGAGGCAGCAGGAAGCAGAAACTTTGGGTAGAGGGATTGCTAGGGCTGGGAGGGAAGAGTCTAGAATAAGGAGGGGGAACTTGGAGTAGCAGATGTCTTCGAATTTCCTCTTTGGTAAAATGGGGGGCTGTCTTATTACTCTGGGAGAGAATGCTAGCTGTTACCCCTCCCCCACCTACCGACACTTCTCAAGAAGATGGGGGGGGGAGGGGAAGAAGAGGGGGAAGGGAAGCTTCTTGTTGGAGGAACCAGTGAGCTTCCAGAGCCAGAGCAATTGTGCATATTTTAGGCTGAGAGTTTGCAGACAATGGATCTCTCTGGGGCCTGGACGGGAAGGAAACTGAAATTCGCGACCATTCTGTGAATTCCCTTGCTCTTTGTGTGTTGTGAGCCTTGGAACAATGCTATTTGCTCTGCATATCCACTGAGGGTGGGGGTGGCTCAGTCTTTCCCAAGTGTGTGCAGGAGTAGGAGGGGAAGGGGAGGGGGAAGGGGGAAGGGTAGTGGAGCTCAGGAGACACCTGGGAAGGAATCCGGCTAGGGTAGACTTTTAAGAACTCTAGGATTTTAGAGCTAGAGATTATGTTTAATTCATCTTCCCTCATTTTATGGATTAGGAAACTGAGGCACAGAATTTGCCAAGATCCTACAGTAGCTGGGATTTGAACCAAAGTTAAATCCAATACCCTTTCCCACCACATCAAGATGGACCCCTGTCAGCCCTACCTGCTCGTGTGAGCCAAGCCTAGAAAGAGACACGGGAGAATGAGGAGAGGTGGGGCAGGGCAGGAACTTCCCAGGTACATCAGATAGGAACCATCTGTCCTTCTGGCTTCTCTCTAAAGTGCTCAACCTCAAAAATAAGGGTCTAGTAGAGCTGGCTACTGTCTCCTCATCATTCGTGTCCCATTTTTACTGACCCAAAAATCAACTTGCCATGGGTCAGCAACCTATTTTGACCAAGAAGATTGAATAGAGTAGTGGTGGGGAAGCAATTTTGAAAAGCATAAAGAGCATTCCTCCCCACCCCCACCCCCATCATCTGCTTTTTCTAGTTTCTCCTTAACTCCCAGACAAAACGGGAAAAGCTACTAGGAGCAAAGGGTCCTCCAGCTCTGAGGATCTTGCCTTTACTCAGGCCTATCCGACCATCCCACCGCCCCTTATTCCACCTTTCTTTTCCTCCTTCCATGTTTCCCTGTTCCCCTTACAATGTTACTCTTCCATATCCCTAATCCTCCCTACCTCTTCTCTCCTTACTAACCTGACTGCCAGAGAAAGAGAAAACTTTTCAAAGTTGCAAAACATGACTGATACTTTTAAAATAAGATAAAATCTGTCTCTAGGACTTGGCCAAAATCCATTGTTTGTATTTCATTGTTCAGGCCACTGCAGCCCTCCTACAGTAGGTATAATGGAAAGGGCCCAGGACTCTGAGCTAGTTTGGCTTCCTAGCTCAGTCTGGACTGGCTGCATGGCCTTAGGGCCATCCCTTCAATTGTCTGGCTTCGGTTTCCTCATCTATAAAATGGGAATAATAATCATCCTATCTCCCTCCGAGCTTTTATGAGGAGGCTTTTATAAGCCTGCCTTTCTCTTCCCTCTTCCCTTTACTATCCTTTCTAACTCGGCCAGCTTGCAGGTTGGGGACTTCTAGGTCAGCCAGCTCAGAAACACCTCCAGGTTGATGCTTCTGGAATTCCCAGGGTTTGGGAACAATTCCTAAAATTAGGATATGGAGGTGTTGGTGTTGGTGGGGGGTGGATGGAAATGAGGGGGGTAGGGGGACTGTTTAGAACATACAAGCTGGGGATAGGTGAGGTAAACTGTATCCAGATGTAAACTCTCTCTTTCTCACTGTCTCTATATTTGTATACAAGGTGTCCCAAAAGTCTGAGTTAAATGTATGTGTGTGTGTATATCTTTCTGACTCCGGGTCTAATGCTCCATCCACTGGGCCACCTAATTGGACACTCAGAGTTAAGGAGCAGGAGTTCAAGGAGAGTGAGTTAGGCAAGGAGATCAAGAAGGCCTCCTGTTCTCTGAGCCTGCCCTGTAGTCAATGCAGTGTCTGAATAATTCTCCTGATACTTTGAGTCATAGTCCCGGGAACAGCCCTTCCCCATCTTTCTCCTGCTTCAGATTTGTTTACCTTAGCCTGTACTAAGTTGATCTTGTTTCCCCATAGTCCAGGCTCCTTCTCTCTTCACCTTTTTCCTTGCTTCTCTATCTGTTATGGAGCTGGGTTAATCACCTATTCTCTGCTGTTCCACTGATTCTCTTTTCCCTTTCCTTGATTTCTGGGCCATCTAGCATCCTAAAGGGAAGATCTCTGTGTATTCAATCATTTTTTACCAGATTCTGGTTAGGAATTAATAATGCAAATCCATTCTCATCTCCTCTCTCTACTTTCTGCCACTTCAGCTTGTACAACTCCTACAACTACCCAGTTATTAATATCCACCACACACATATACTTTGTTTCAAGTCACCTTTTAGGCAGCCTCTGCCCCTCTGCATTAAATCATGTTCCCTTTCCTCATTAGCCCTGGTTTCAAATTGGCTCCTGTATCCTGAATTCTCTTTTTATTTAGATTATTCCATCCTTTTAAAAAAAATAGTATTTTATTTTTTTCCAAATACATGTAAAGATAATTTTCAAGATTCATTTTTGTAAAATTTTGTGTTCTAAATTTTTTTTCCTCCCTCCCTTACTTTCCCCCCTCCTTAAGATACCTTCCAACCTGATATAGGTTAAATATGTGCAATCCTTTTAAACATTTTAAATATTTCCATATTTATCATATGGTGCAAGAAAAATCAGATCAAAAATACTCCATTTTTCATCCCCTCTTCAGTTTGTATGTACTCTTGGTTTCTCTTGATCTCTGTCCCCAGCCATCCCTGTTCTCACTCCCCTCTTTCTGGACTGGAAGGGAAATCCTGTATCTGTTCTATTCTTTGTTGCCACGCTGAAGCTTGTCAGAATTAAAAATTTGTCATATATTACAAGAAAGAAAAGATAAGTGTCAGAATAATATTGATGATAAGTAATTATCCCTTCTCACACCTGCTAGGTGTTGGGCATTCTGCTAAATGCTTTACTAACTCATTTGATCCCCATTACTATACTAGGGGGCAGGTGCTTTCTTTTTTTTTTTTCTTAGTTTGCAATTGAGGCAGATGAAGGTTAAGTGACTTGCCTAAGCTCACATAGGTAGTAAGAGTCCTAGGCTGGATTTGAACTAAGATTTTTCAGCATGATTTCTACTGTGCCACCTAGCTGTCATATAGGATTATAACATTTAGAGTTAGGAGAGACCTTAGAGAGTCCAACCCCCTTAATTTATAGGTGAGGAAACTAAATAGACCCTTGAGAAAAGTCACCTAGAAGTCCATTTCAGAGCTTAAAAACAAAACAAAACAGTTTTTACTTCAAATTCAAGATTCTTTGCATACATCAAGTAAGGATTCAGAAAGTAAGAAAAGATTGGAATAACCCTTATGTTTGTCTTTTGGGCTGATAGATGAAGGGGGGGAGGAGGGCAGAAATGGGACAGGCCACATAGTATATGCCCTACTCTTATGCATTATAAAATGCATTGGTTTTGTGTGTGTGTGTATTGGTACAGCCAATAGTTGTGTATGAGACTGAAAGGGAAGGGATGCATTGAGCACTGGGTGGAGCAGTCTTGGATGGGGTTGTCATGGGAACAGCAGCCTTTCTGGAGCCTTGGCTTTGAGCCTGAGTGGGGGAAAGGATATGTGGATACATAGTTATTGGTCTTTCCGGGGGGGGGGGGAAGTAGTGGTGATAAGAGTGAGTTGTTCTAATGCAAGCTCTGGGGACTTAAGCTACAAGACTCAAGATCAAAAACCAACCTAAGAAGAGGAAGCTAATGTGTTTCCAGGCAGAGACAGCTCCTGCCTCCCATTCTCTCCTCTCTCCCCTTTATTATCCTTTCTAAAGGATGCATCTTGGGGACCTCTAGGTCTTCTTGAATGTGAAGTTGTAGGAAGTGGTCAGCTGGCTCAGAAACACCTCCAGAACAAGGAGGTGGTGGCTGGGGTGGTTAGAGAAGGTGGGAGGTGAGGGGGCTGGATTAGAGCATCAGAGCTGGGGTAGGAGAGGTAAACTGTAGCCAGATGTAAGCATCCCGGGGCTTTGACTTCATTTCTACTTGGGAAAAGACTTGGGGGGAGAGAAGGGCAGGGGCAGTATGGGCAGGTGCTGCCTCCACTTTTTGATGGAATGGATGGATGGCCTCCACACTCCTTGGACACAAGACAGCATTGCTGGCCACCAGGGGGGGCAGTGGGCCAGCATTAGCCAGGACACAGCCCATCAGTTTCTATGTATGGAGATAGGCAGATAGTTTTTTCTTCTTCGTGTTTCGTAGTTAAGGGTGGGTGTACTCTATAAGGATAGATTGTTGAGGCAGATTGCCAAAGGAGATGGGCAGATTCATAGGACAATTCAGCTAAGCTGGGCTCCAACTAAAAACATGGGGGCCTTAGGAGTCAGTGGGTCACCCTATATCCTGAGGCTGATTCAGCCACCATGGTATCTATCTCCATTTCAGACTAGTTGGGGGCAAGACAACATCACTAAACACCCTCCACCCCAAGGTGCACTTAGAGCCCAATCCAGTTTTGAATCTTCTCTCATATATACAAGCAAAGAGCTTGGGGGGCATTCTCAGAGTCATTGCCCCTGTGGCCCTGTTATGATATAAGAATATATAGATAAAGATAAACCCTATACTGAAGCAATGTGTCCAAGCTGGTTCCCCCAATGAAAAAAAGATTAACTGACTGGTATATCTTATAACAGTGTGCTTTGTCCATATCACTTGAACTCCACCTATCTTTTTCCCCCTTTTCTCAATTTCAGTCCTTTCCTTCCCTTCTACATTCTAGTCCTTTAACATTTTTTCCTCTTTTCTATTTCATTGTTTTTTAATCCTTTATGTCCTCTTTCCCCCATCCCGGCATCTGTCTTGATCTTTATCCTCATTTACTTTTTGCCTTATTCTTCCTGTTTCCCTGTGATTTTTCATACTTCTTGCACTTTATCCTTTCAATCTACCACCCCCTTTCCACCAAAAAAAAAAAAAAAAAGTCACTCAGGCTGCAGTGGGGCTGTCAGGTTGGATAGAGCCCTGTGGCTGCACGAGGCTTTGGAGACTGAGATGCCGGGTGCACACAGTGCTGCCTGCCCACTGATTGGCTGAAAATGCTGTTTCCATGGTGATCTCAGGCAAAGCCCAAGCCCCCCCTCCCCTTTCTGCCCCCCCATAGGTCCTATTCAGCCACTGGAGCAGCGACAGGCAGGTTAATAAAACAGGAGCCGCGTGAGGAACTGGGCTCTGTGCCGAGGTCCCAGCGTGGTAGCTGGCCTGAGGGAGGGAGGGAGAGTTGGAGTTTGCTGCCCAGGTCAACCCCTTCCCCCACAAAATTTCACCCTTGGGATTCTATATAGGCAAATCTATCCCTACTAAATTGAGTGATGTTTGGTGTCAGAACTTAATGCTCAGAGCCCAATTCTCTGCATTGGTCTCAGCAAACAGAATCCCTATCCCCAATGTTTGGCTGAATAGGCCCCAAACCTAGAATGAGGCCAAAAGACTAGATATTATACCCAAAAGTTATGAAGGGGGATAGAAGGAAGTGATTAGATATGGATTAGACATGGAGTTGGGGATGAAAATAGAGATTCATGCAATGAATATTGAGAACTTCTCTAGGTAAGGTCCTCTTCTAAGAACTGTGGGAGATATAAAGATGAATAAGATATGGCCCCAAAGATGAACATAGAATGGAGATAAAAAATGGAGTGGGGAGGCAGATGGAGATGGAGCTAGGAGTAGAAATGGAATTAGCCATAGAAATGCAGGTGGAAAAAGATGGGGCATGAATATGGGAGCAGAGAGAGAAAGACAAAGATAAGAGTGGGGACAAAGATGAAAATGGAGGTGAGGGTGGAGATAGAGTAGTTTGAGAACTAAAGTTAAAAAAAATGAAGATGGGGTGGGGTGGACTTTGAAATTGAAGTAGAGGGAGAAATGGCGCTGAGATGGGATGAAGATGATATATTTAATATGGGGTTTGAAATGAGGTGAATTAGGTATAAAAATGAAGAAGGTACAATAGAAATGAAGATGAAAATAGGGATAAAGATGAAAAATAGGTAAGATGGGGATGGAGAACAGAGATGGAGATGGAGTGAGAAGAAGACAGTGTGGAAATGGATTAGGACCTACTCATAAGAAAGTGACTGTGAAGGCTTCAAGGGCTAGATTATCAGCAAAGCTAACAGGCCTGGGATCACTTTTGTATTTCTGGAAAGAGAGAGGGGATAATAATGTCCATTAGGAATGTGAAATAATTCTTTATTTTTCATCTACCAGAGGGATGATGACTCCTTTGGTCCTGTTATGATTCAAGAAGCAATGAAATGAATTTCTATCCACACCAGAGCATTAATTAAGCACATGGTTTGAGCACAACTCAAACACAGGTCATGAATTGCTTTCAGTTGTTTCACTTGGGGAAGGAGTAAAACTGAGGACCCGAGAGTACTCAGATGAAAGATGGGAGAAGTTTCTGTAGAGAAAGATAACATGATTTTTATGTTTCAGAGATCATTATTCCTGAACATCTCCAGCAACTATCCAGTGGCCCATAATCTAGAGAAGTTGGGGATTAGTTTTATTGTACTCCAGGATATTTCCAACCCTAACCTCAGGTTGATTGATCAAATCTCATTGATATTGGGAGGCTTTTTGGGGGCAGGGGATGGTGGTGAGATTGCAGGTCAGAAGAACTGATCCATACAAAGCCTATAATTCTGGACTAGGAACAAAAATTCCTAGGTTCTATTTCTGTAATGTAGGACTGCCTCACTCTCTTTTTTCTCCCTTAATTTATTAAAAAATTTTATATTATTTTATTTTTTCCAAATACATGCAAAGATAGTTTTCAACATTCACCTTTGTAAAACCTCATGTTCCAAATTTTTCTCCCTTTCTCCCCCTACCCAAGACAGCAAGCAATCCGACATAGATTAAATATGTGTGATTCTTCTAAACATATTTCCATATTCCTCATGCTGTGCAAGAAAAATCAGACAAAAAGTGAAAAAACAAAACAAAACAAAAAAAAAAACCCTCTCTTTTTGCCTCAGTTTCTTCTCTTGGATGAGATTCCAGATTTGCTGCTGATCTGATTGCAATTTGTTCCCTATTTTCCTTATTGGAAGATTGGGACAAAGTTTGGGGAGGAGCTCCAAACTGATAGCTAAAAGTCCCAAGGAGAATTTATCATCATGCTTTTTCCTCTTTACCTTTAACCTGGCTCTCCAACTCCCATTCTGATTGGTGAGAATTTTCCCCAACTAGTCTGCTCTAGATCCCTCACACTTTGTTTTCTTCTTCATATCATCCTCATCATACTTTTTGCCTCCATCCCATCCAATTTTCATATCTAGCTCTGAGAACAGTAACCAAATCCACCTGGAAAGTACATATCAATCAGTGGCTCTATACCTCTGTTTAGCATCTCAATATATATTACCTCTCTTTGGCCACCCCTCTGTTTTTAGTGAATATATGTATTCTCTTTGTTTATGCAAGCTTCTTAAAAATAATTTTTTGTATCCCCAATACTTAGCATAGTACCAGCCACATAGTCAGTGCTAGATAAATCTCTCTCTTTTTTTAAAATTCATTCATTTATTCATTTATACTACCCCTGTGTTTCAACTTCTTCATCTGTAAATGGTTGTGATTCCTTGTTCTTCTGGTGGAATGGGAATGACCAATTTGGAAGGAGGAAGTCCCTCTTTAACAAATATCCTATTTATATTTATATATCTGGGTTTTGTTATTCCATCTTTTGGAAGAGATGCCACAAGGAAGTGGAAGTTCAACTATAGTTGTAGCTAAGAAATGGTGAATGACCATCAGGGATATGTTTAAATCATTTAGAAATGGACAAAATGAAGTCAGGGTACAAAAAGAGGAGGGGGACATTACTTGCCTATCTTGAGTCTTTGTCCTAATCATCCCATTTTGTTGCTGTTTACTTGTTTCAGTTGCATTCAACTCTTTGAGACTCTCTTTAGGGTTTTCTTGGCAAAGATACTGGAGTGGTTTGCTATTTCCTTCTACAGCTCATTTTACAAATGAACTGGAGCAAACAGGGTTAAGTGGCCTGCCCAGGGTCACACAATTAAGTATCTGAGGCTGAATTTGAACTCAGGCTTCTTTACTTCAGGTCTGGAATTCTCTCACAATGCTTGCTATCTAGCTTCCTTCCTTTCCATTTTAAGATCCTAATGTTTAGACCTGAAAGAGATCTTAGAGATTCGAGGAAATTTAATACAATTTCTTCAGTTTACAGAGGAGGAATCTGAAATTCAAAGAAATTTGTTGTTTTGTTTTGTTTTGGTTTGGTTTTTTGTCCAAAATCAAACAAGTAGGAAATGATAGTCAAGAACTGATCTCTCAAATCTCCTGATTCTATATACCCATGTTTCCCCCACATGCTTTTTCTTTATTATTGTTCAGCTTGTTTCATTCCATCTCCTCCTATTCCATGCAATCATCTTGTCCTTCCTCATTCTTCTTCGTCCCTGCCTATCCTCTTCCTCTATCCCTATGCATCCTCTATGGACACTTTCCTTCCTCCTGAGCCCTACTCAGTACTATACTAAACTGCTGAAAGGGGCCAAAGACTGGAAGCAGCAGAACAAGGGCCATTCAGCCTCTAAGCTTGAATGGCCTCCTCCCTACCCCCTCTCACACACAGAGAGTTAAGGGAACCATTTCTCTCCCAGAATCCCTGTGAACAGGTCCTGGTTTTAGGGGCTAAGGCCCAAGCAGCTCCGAGCCCAGGCCTGGCTGGGAGGGCAGAAGCAGCTGCAGCAACTGAGTACTCGATAAACCATTAATTCTTAATAAACGACAGGCTGTGCATTATTTAACAATAACGATACTTTCTGTTCCATTATAGATTAAAACACCGGCCTCTTCTTATTAATCCTGCATTTCAAAAGCTTGTAAATCCAGCTCGGCCAGAGAAGATAAAAGCCAGCTCATCCTCATCCCTGGGATTGACACACTCACTCTGACACTCACAGTCATTCAATGATTGTGTGTGTGCACACACGTGTATGTCCAGGGTATCAGGTCACTCTCTGTCACATGTAACTACAAAAACTCATGCATGAGATATTCATAGGCATGTAGCACTAGATTATTCTGCCTTCCCCTTCTCTCACTTCTTTTTTCCTCTCCTCTCCCTTCCCTACCCTACCTCATTTTCTCTCATATCATCCTGATTCAATTTCCCTACTCCCTCCATCGCAGCCTTCACCCTGACACCAGTTACTCAAAAATAGACATAACTGAGAGTTAGGAACCTTAATTTTATATCAGCTTAACCTTTCTTATGCCCCTCAATTTTCTGTCTAATTCCAGAAACCCTGGTTTAAGGGTTAGGGATGTGATAGTGTTTAAAAAAGGGAAGAAGGAAGACAGAATTCAGGAAAGAATTCAATTTCATTCCATTCAGAAAGCATTTATCCAATGCCTGCTATGTTCTAGGTACTGTGATGGACATTAAGGATAGGACAATCAAAAAGAAAAAAAAAAGAAAAAGAAAAAGTTACTGTTCTCATGTAGATTATATTTTACTGGGGGGGGGAATTAAAATAGAGATGAGTAGATACATATAAATACAAGATAAGGGAGAAAATTAGGAGTGGCATTGGAGCAAAATCTTGAAAGAAACTGATGTGGAGAATATTCCAAGCATAAGAGACAGCCTGGAAATGCAAATGTTCTGTTAAGGGAACTGCAAATAGTCCAGTGTAGCTGGAATGAAAAGTGTTTGAAAGAGAAAGAAATATAAAATCAGCATGGAAAGATATACTAGAACCAGATAGTAGTAGAGGGCTTTAAAGGCCAAACAGTGGTGTCAGCATTCTATCCTAGAGGCAATAGGGAATCACTAAAGCTTATTAATCAGGATAGCGACACAGTAGAATTCTTGCTTTAGGAATATCCTATCCCTTGTTCTTTGGCATCTGTGTGGAAGCTAGATTGAAGAGGAAAGAAAGAGACTGGGGGCAGGGTGATTATTGGAATTAGTTTGGAGATTTTGGAACAATCTAGGTAATAATGAAGATGGTGTAAGATGATGAGTACTTTTATAAAATACCTGGTTCTCTCTCTCTCTCTCTCTCTCTCTCTCTCTCTCTCTCTCTCTCTCTCTCTCTCTCTCTCTGTCTCTCTTTCTCTCTCTCTTCCTCCCTCCCTCGCTCTCTCCCTTCTGGACTAGAGTTGTGGCTGTGTCTGTGGAAAAAAGGCGACAGATATGAGACATGCTGTGGAGGAAGAACTGAGAAGACTTGGGCATGTATTTGGATATGAGGATTGAGGGAGTGACTGGAAGGATAGTAGTCCCTTTGACGGAAACAGATTGGAAGAAGGTGAGAAGGGAAGATAAAGAGTTCTGATTTTTTAATGCTCAGCTTGAGGTTTCTCTAGAATATTCAGGTGGGCAGATGTTGAGCAGGTAGATGGTGATGGAATGAGACAAAGAGAGACAGAGACAAGGCCTGAATACATAAAATTAAGTCATCTGTTTAGGAAAAATAATTCAACCCATTGTATC
>JAJPUD010028061.1:2714-14995 GCA_023553655.1 Myrmecobius fasciatus
GAGAGAGAGAGAGAGAGAGAGAGAGAGAGAGAGAGAGAGAGAGAGAGAGAGAGAGAGAGAGAGAGAGAGCCTAGTCCTAAGAAATCAAAAAAGTTTTGGTTTTAAACTAACACATCAAACATCAAGAATGTCATGTCTGAGCTGTTGATAGTGATTTTTATTTTTTAATTTTTTATTAAAGCTTTTTATTTTCAAAACATGTGCATGGATAGTTTTTCAACATTAGCCCTTGCAAAACCTTGTGTTCCAAATTTTCCCCTCCTTCCCCCCACCCCCTCCTCTAGATGGCAAGTAATCTAATATATATTAAACATGTTAATTAAAATATGTTAGAACCAATTTATGCATACATATTTATACAATTTTGATGGTGATTTTTGACAGAGAATGGTAATGTTTGTTATCCTTTATTCTTGAAGAGAACCAAAATGACATCACTATGTAAGTGTCGAGTTGCAGTGTGTCCTGTAGTTGGAATGCTCGCCACAAGTTGGACACAAATAGTCCTTGTGAACATTTGGGGTGGCTTCTCTAACTTTGTGCATCTCATGTTTCTTCTGAGCCAATTCAATTCTGCTTTGCTCATAGAGCACATGACCTTCTCTGATTGAGGGCATGCCATGCTGGGCAGTCCTGTGCCAGTGGCTTACATGTCATTCAATCAATTCTATAATTCTGAGGAGGGACCTTGAGAGTGTCCTTGTGTTACCTTGTGAGTGCTTGTCCAGTGTGAGTTTTCCATATATATATATATATATATATATATCTTATATTTATTTTTTTATATATATATATTTTTTAATGTACACACACACACACACACACACACACACACATATATATTTTTTGTAAGTGTACATTTGGCATTCTAACGAAGTGGTCAGCCCAACAGGATTCTGCTCTCTGCAGTAGAGTTGGAATGCCTGGCAGTTTAGTTTGAGAAAAGACCTCTCTGTCTGGTATCTTATCCTGCTACGTGTTCAGATTCTTCCCAAGACAATTCAAATGGAACTAAAGGCCTGGAGAGTGATGAAGGGGAGATAATAGATTCCTCAGATTATGGGTTGCAGAGCTTGACTTTGATTCCAGGGGGAAAAAAAGATAGAATGTATTTTGAATTGTTTAGAAGAATTTAAAGCATTTAAAAATAAAGGAACCATAAATAACAAGTCATACCAGGTGAATCTCATTTCTTTTTTAGAAAGGGTTTCTAAAGTCGTAAATTGGGGAATACTATAGACCTCAATTTTAGGAAAGCAAATGATAAAGTATCTTAGGAGATTCTTGTGTACAGGATAGAGAAACATATGATTTAAATGATGATATAGGTATGTGGATTTGTAACTGTTATAATGACTGGAACCAACAAGTAATCATTAATGAATCTATTTTAATCTGGAAGGAAGCCTCTAAAGAAATATTCTAGAAATCTGCCCTTTTCTTTGTTCTGTTCAGTATTTTAAACAGTTTTGAATGGAGCTAGAGATAGAATACTTAACAATTTGCATTTAATCACCAAAGAGATACTAGTTGTCTGATCCTGTTCAATAATACAACTCATGGGCTGATAGTCCCAAGCCTACTCTTCAGTCAGACACTCAGCTCAACACCAGAGGGTGCATGGGGAAGGAAATGATGGGAAGAAAGCCAAGCTCTATGGCTTTCAGAGAACTGGTTACCTATATTCCTTACCTCTATAGGTAGCAATGATCCTATCATTAGTTTAGAGGTATAGTGTGTTTATTCAGTGACATTCTTATGCTTAGGAAGCTAAATGATGCAGTGGATAGAAATGTGGCCTTGGAGTCAGGAGGATCTTATTTGAAATCAGGCTTCAGATTTTACTAGTGACCCTGGACAAGTCACTAAACCCTGTTTGCCTCAGTTTCCTCATTTGTAAAATGAGCTGGAGAAGGAAATGGCAAATCTCTCCACTATATCTGTCAAGAAAACCCCAAATGGGGTTGGACTCAACTGAAATGACTCAACTTATGCCTGAAGCTTCCTCTTACTAGCAAACTCCACCCTTTTTCTGTTTGCTGCTAAATGTCAGTGGACTCCAATCACTTATGCAAGGCACATTGGAGTTAGTTACACAAGTATTGCTTTGTTGTTCGAATCACAGAAGCAACAGGAAGAAAAACCAAATATATTAAACAATACATATACAGGTTCCACGCCTGTGGTTCCTCTTATATACCAGCAGCCTCAAATTAATCTAAAGACACAATTCAAGCCCATCATTTCCAGAAAAACAATTGGCTTTCTTAGATTGTCTTGTCCTCAGTTGCTTCAGAAGAGTTGTTCCCTAAGGTTGTTCTATTCATGGTTAAACCTCCCAGAGGATTAATGTCCAATAAAATGGGGAATTTAAGATGTGAAATATTTCTTCATTGCTTCTCACCCCATTTATCACTGTGAGGCACTTCTAATCTTGCCCTTTAATTTCTTCCCAATATGGCTGGCTTCTCAAGAAGACTGTATGGGACTAGATGATCTTCCCATGTTACTTACTTACCATGGCTAGAGTTGGGTTCAAGGGCAGATTAGCCATAGCAAGAGCCTTTTCCCAATTTTACACTCTCTTCACCTACCTCTTCCCTTTTTTTTTCTCTCTTGAAAAGTTCTTTCCACTCCCCTCTTCTTTAGTTTTTTTCCTGACATTGCCTAATCAGTCAGAACTTTTTGGGTGCATCTTGTTACATCCAGATTACACAAAGCTTAGAGGAATAATTAACACATGAGAACTGGTATTCAGAAAGATCTCAACAAGCTATAACATTGTGTCAAATTGAATAAGATTAAATTTTATAAGGACAAATGTAAAATTCTACACTCGGATTTAAGAAATCAATTGCATAAGAATAGTATGGAGGAGACAGGGTTATACAAAAATTCATGAGATTTAGTGGATTTTAGTGGACCCATATTGTCAATAATAATTATAGCTAGCTTTCATTTAGTGTTTAAGCACTTTACAAATATTATTTCATTAAATCTTCACAACAACCCTGGAAGGTAGTTGCTATTATTATTCTTTTTTTTAAAATTACAATTGAGAATACTAAAGAAAACAGAGGTAAATGATTTTCCCAGAATCATGTAGCTGGAGTGTCGAAAGCTGGAGTTGACTCTAGCAAGACTCTAGGCTTGTGGTCTATCTACTGTTCCACCTAATTGTTTCTGAAACACTGTGTGATACAATGGTCAAAAAAGACAAGGCTTGTTGAATTAAGAAAGTCACAGTACCAGGAGTGAGGGAGGTCATATTTAGTCCTATCAGACTCTATCCTAGTCATACCACTTCTGGGCACCACATTTTGGAAAAAAAACATGAGAATGAAATTTGAATACATAAAAGGAAGCAATTAATGAAGTGGAAAAAATGGAACCTGGCTGAAAAGTAACTGGTGAGTATGGATATACAGGTAACTCATCATCAAACTTTGATTTTTCCTTCTGAACTTCCTTCAAACATTGCCTAGTAACTGCTAGTTTTCAGACGCCTCAGGTCATAAGCAATTTGGGGAGACCAGGGTATGAAACAAGAAGTAAAAGAAGCCTGGGATGATAGGTATAAAGAGGAAAATTCTTTACAGATCCTTGTGAAATAAAGTCTGCTAAAAGCCTTGGAGAGAGGGGGGAAAAAGGATGGCTCCAGAAAATGTGTGGGACAGTATCGTCCACAAAAACAATCAGAAACTCTCAGAATAAAAAAAAGTAAAATGGGGGTTATTACGATCTCACAACAAAGGGGATCTGCTATTTGACAAGGGTTTGTCAGTGGAAGGAGTGCAAAAGAAAAACTGTGAAACATGATTAAATAGGCCCCTGAACACAGAAGCCCCCAAAGTTGCCACCCCCATATTGGCCTTTTCTCCTATTGTTTGGGGGAGTTCAGGCTTACATTCTAATCTGGGAAATCATACCCAGAAATAAAAGAATACAAGTCAATAATATTAAACTTAATTTAAGTTTTCTTAGAGAACTGATATATAAGCAAATATAGTATTCAAAGCCAACATCACCTTTAAAATAATTTTTAAATGCTAATTAAGAAGTGGTGGGAAATAGGAGGGGACAATACTATAGCTACAGCTCTATTTGTTATTATAATATCTTAAGTCACAATTAAAGCATAGTTTAAGGCTATATTTCTTTGAGAGTGAATTCACTCCATTAATTCCTCACAAAGGTAACAATCAATTAGCCAACAGGCATCCATGAAGTGCTTATTATGTGCCAGACACTGTACTAAGGATTGAGAATTCAAACAAATAGAAAGAAAAAGATAGGCCCTGGCTTCAAGGAACATATATTCTACTAGAGAAAACAACACATAAAAAAGAATGCTAAGATGCAGAGAATGAATCTCAAGTATAGAGGAGTAATAAAAATTAAATTGGAGAAACGAAACAAATTAAAAACCTGAGACCCACATTTGTGGGTGGTTGGAGTAAAGGTTATCTCCCTCTAAAGAATGTAAGAAAGCAACTTCCTTAGGGGCAAGGACTGGGTTTTGTGATGGGAGTAGCAAGCTAAGATTTTGTTTATTGAAGTTTTTTATTTTCAAAACATATGCAAGGATAATTTTTCCACATTGACCCTTGAAAAACCTTGGGTTCCAATTTCTCCCCTGTTCCTCCCACCCCCTCCCCAGATGGCATGTAATCCAATATATGTTAAACATGATAAAAATATATGTCAAATCCAATATAGGCAAACATATTTATACAATTCTCTTGCTGCAGAAGAAAAATCGGATCAAAAAGGAAAGTAAATGAGTAAGAAAACAGAATGCAAGTGAACAACAACAAAAAGAGTGAAAATGTTATGTTGGGATCCACATTCAATTCCCACAGTCTTCTCTCTGGGTCTAGATGATTGTTTTCATCACAATATTATTAGAACTAGCCTGAATCATCTCATTGTTGGAAAGAGCCATGCCCATCAGAATTGATTGTTGTTGCCGAGTACAATGATCTCCTGGTTCTGCTCATTTCACTCAGCATCAATTCATGCAAGTCTCTCCAGGCCTCTTTGAAATCATCCTGCTGGTCGTTTCTTATAGAACAATAATATTCCATAATATTCACATACCAAAATTTAGTCAGCCATTCTACAACTGATAGGCATCCATTCAGTTTCCAGTTTCTTGCTATTGCAAAAAGGGCTGCCACAAACATTTTTGCACATGTGGATCCCTTTTCCACCTTTAAGATCTCTTTGGGATATAAAATGGGCTGAGATTTAAAACGAACCTTTTTGTTCTTTGCACTGTTGAAACCCCCTCCCTGCATTCGGGATGGGGGAAGGGTGAGACTACAAGTCTCCCTGACTTTTGAGCAAACATCTTTGTTTCCTGCTCTTTTGTTGCTGGGAAAAATTTCTGCTGGAAGCTGTGAAGGGGAGAGGGGGACTCTGCTTTAGGATCTATATATACTTGCTGAGAATTGTTTACCCTTACACTCCGTTGGTGATCCTGTTTTGGTCAACACTGGGGGTGTCCTTTCTCATGAGAAAGCAATTTATTTCTTTTGCCTTTCCTAAGACATCTCTGATTGATTAATTGGATGGGGGGTGGTAACCCTTCCACACAGGAAGAAACTGAGGCTGATGAGCAAAATTAAGGACAACAAAAATGGTTTAAAAAAAGATACATTGGAATAAAGAATATTAAACAAGGGAGAAAGACACGATAAATAAAGAAAATTCATACCTACTATAGTTTGTTTTGTGTGTGTGTGTGTTGTTTTATTTTTTGCCAAGGAAAAAATTGGATTGGAAGAGAGAGAACAAAATGACTATCAGGGAGCTAAGAGCAAAGATAAGTAAGGAGATAGCAAGAGAGCCTTGATAAATTCAAATCACTGATTCAAATGAATTGCTTCCTGTAGTACTGAAAGAATCAGAGGATGTGATTGGTGAGTCCTTGTCAATGATACTTGAAATAATGTTTCTCGATTTTCTCGTTTTGTGAATATGTGCTACCTAGAAACAGAGCTATGGGACTTTCCAACCCATCATGGGTAGGTAGCCTTGTATAATACTTCAGTTCTTTTGTAAGTCCTTATTTTTATGTCTTCATTGGAACTAGACCAGACTGATGGGGTATAGCTTCTAGAGAAACATAACATTGTTGAGGTCCCCTGACTTTAGAGTGCTTTTGTTCTAAAAATCTATCAATGATTTTAATCTTTTGATTTTAAGATAGTCCTAAAAACTTTGCTGACTGTCATATATAATGTGCTGGTTCTGAGACAATAGTGAATACATCATTCCTCAGTTCCACCTCTGGGCCATAAAATTAGTAATATTAATGATAAGAAGAACCAGCTCTCTCTGACTTTTCTGATAATTTTTTTTTTGTTCCTGGTTCTTTGTTAAATTCTTTTGGAACTTAGCCCACTTCAATTGGCATTACAATTACAACAAACTTTGCCTCTTGACTTGGAGATGGGTTCAAACCTACAAATTCTTTTGAGATACCTGGAGATACCAGTCTGCGACCCCAATCTTTTGGGGTCTCCTTTTGAACTCAACAAGACTATAAGCTCCTTAAGAGCAGGGCTTAGGGATCTGATACATTCTTGTATAGGCAGCACCAGTTCTGAGCAAAGTACTCTGTATGAAGGGGGATAACAGATTTATAGAGAGATGAAGGACCAGAAAGGTCATTTAGTCCAAAACTTCATATTACAAATAAAATAGAACCAAATATAAAGCTTTCTGATTTCTCTTCCAATTTGTCATCTGCCAGTTTTCTAGGCAAAGACTGTTCTAGAGTATTCAATAATTATTGGTTTGCTATTGCTGATATCATTCTCTTTGGGAAAAGATACATTTTTTAATGAAGTGAATTCTCCTCCCTTGTAAAGAAGAAGCCCAACCAGTCAGTATCAAATCAATTCCCAGATGATTCTGTTTGTATAGAATGATTTTAAGGAAGGAAATCTTTATCAGCCTCCATGGCCTATCCTTCAACTTGTGAATATCTTTAAATAACCCTTTGAGATATTAATTACCATATTTTAGACAAGTCTGGGACCTAGTCTGCTAGGTATTCCATTTGGCTCCAACTTTATCCCCTCCTATGAGTTATCTGGCACTTCCCTTCCTCCTGATCCCTCCTTCTGAGTTCCCTGTGAGAAACCCATAAGGCTGTATTTCCCTATAAAAGATATGATTATGATGGAGATCTTTGTTAAGTTATTTTCAGGACTGAGCCCACTATGAAGTTACTCTCTCTCCCCCCTTCATAGTGTCTTTCCTCTACTGCATCTTTCTCCTTACTCTAGGTAATTCTGCTTAGACTGTTAAGCTTCTCTATGGATCTAACTGGCCAGCAAATGGCATGGCCAAGCTTCATGGCATATTCCTTTAATGGATTCTTCCAACTTTCTTTCTCCTGCTTAATTGTGACTTCCCCTGAGGAACTTGTTTTTTTTTTCCTTGCTAATTATAAGCTCTAACAACTCTATTTCATATTTGTCACTTCTGGTGCTTATTTTACCTCTTATTTTGTCTGTAACCTCTTCTAAACAAAACCTATCTTTTGGCAAAGAGAATGGCCATGGTGAATTTGTCATATGTTTATTTCGAACTAGGAATTGTGATCCTGACTTCATCATTTATGAGAAGAGGTTACAGACAAAATGAAGAGATACAATAGACACCAGGAATGGTAAATATGAAATATATTTAGGAGAGTATATATTTAGACACCATGAAGTATGGGAGTGGGGTGGGATAGGGTAAGGGGAAAGATACCATGAGGCAAAACATTGGGCCGGCTAACCCAAAAGGAAGTCAGCAAGGATGGCACGGGCCATAGACAGATTTATAGAGGAAATTTAACCTTGGGAGTTTGACATCACTTAAATTTCTAACAATATTGTAAGGTGGAGTTACACAAGATCTCCATAGGTATTACAAGGCTGAGCTGATCCCCATTAGTGCCCTCTCCTGCTTGCCTCAGGGAGTAATTTTATTTTATTTTTATTAAAAAATTTTTTTATTAAAGGTTTTTATTTGCAAAACATATGCATGGGTAATTTTTCAACATTGACCCTTGCAAAGCTTTGTTACAAATTTTCCCCCCTTCTCTCCCACCCTCTCCCCTAGATGGCAGGAAGTCTAACACATGTTAATTATGTTAAAATACTTGACAAATCAAATATGTGTATACATATTTATACAACTATATTGCTGTGCAAAAAAAGTCGAATCTAAAGAAAAAAAACCTGAAAAGGAAAACAAAATGCAAGCAAACATCAATAGAGAGCATGAAAATGCTATGTTGTAGTCCACCCTCAGATCCCACAGGTCTCTACAGGGAGTAATTTTAGCAGTACTTAAGTTTTTCTTTGCCAGCCCCACTGACTCAGGATCTCATCAATGATAAAGCAGTAGTGATGAGGTACAGTTTCTAGGGGAAATATAGCAATGATCCTGAGGTCCTCTGACCTTAGAGTGTTATTGTTCTAACAATCTGTCAATGATTCTAATGTCTTCTAGTCTTAAAATAATCCTACAAACATTACTGTCAGATAATCTATTGACCAGTGATAAGCAAGTTCCTGAGACAATAGTGAATAGACCACTCCTCATACCTACCTGTAAACCATAAAATTAGGAAGTAAATAACTTAGAAGTTCTAGTCTCTCTAACTTTGTCCTTTAAATTTATCTTTTTTTCTCCTAGATCTTTGCTAATCCTTTTTGGAACTTAGCCTGCTCTTGTCAGTGTAATAAATCTTTGCCCTTTAATTTGGGGACAAATTGAGTTTGTGAATTCTTTCACCATAACTTCCACACTGACCTGGGGACCCCTAACATTGTTGAGGTTCTTTATTCCTCAACAGTAGTATGTGGGATTGGAAGGAAGGAATGGAAATGGAACCAGGATATCAATTGGAAGTATATTTTGATGGATGATATTTTACAAGGGCAGGGTCAAGTCCTCTATAGGAAACTTCTTTCCCACCCCCTGCTTAGTTCAACAAACATATTCTGAATGCCTGTTGTATGCACAGCAATGCCTTAGGTATTGTAAGAAAAAAAAAGACCTGGTCTCTGTATCTTCATTCCAAGTCTTCATTCCAAGAATATGGAAAGAAAGCACCGACTTCCCATCCATCCCACCCCCACTGCCCTACATAGTATTAGGACAATGATAAATACTTATTAATAAATTCCTAATGCTCTTACTTAAGAGATGCCTGTTAGGTTCCTGCTGCATGGACTAGATACAGTTTCTTTCAACTACCTCAGAATCTGAAACAATTCTTCCTGTCCCCAGGCTCTTGGCCAATTCTTAAGCCATTGTTAGTCTCCAAGGAGATTTATTACGTGTCTTTATATGTGAGCTCAGAGTTCTATGAAGTGAATCACATTTCTATAATAACATCTTATCCTTAATACATAAGAATCTCAATTGATCCTCTATCAGTAGGATTATAGGCTTTGAGGCCATCTTTTTTTATTTTCTCTAGCACAAATAAGTTGCTTTGTACTACCCCAAAATCTTTCTTGTCATCTGTAGTTTATGGGAGACAACTGGCTATTTGTGATGGAAAGTTCAGCTTTTGAGCAAGGGACATTTTTTTTAAGGTTGCAAGTGCAATCTTAAAAATATAAGAATTGTAGAAATTCTTATATTCAGGTTAAAAAAAACTCACAATTACTCAGCAATCCAGCTTCATGGGAATAGCCTGGAGGAAATGTGATTTGCCAGCATTCCATGTGAAAAAGGGCCAGGGGTTTTAGTGGACTGCAAATTCAACATGAGAGAACAGTGGGACATAGTAGCCAAACAAGCTAATGTGATCTCTGGCTGATTTAATAGAACTCTTGTGTCTAGGAGGAGGCATGTGATAGTCCCACTGTACTCTTTCTTGGACAAACCACATATGAAGTACTGTATTCAGTTCTGGGCATCAATTTTAGCAGGGAAATTGAGAAACTGAAGCATGTCCAGAAGAGTAAAATGATCTGGATGCCAGAGGGCTCAACAACAAATACACCATGAAGAGTTGAATAGAAGAAACAAGGAATAATTAATTCAGAGAAGGAAATATGAGCATAGTCCTCAAATAGTTGAGAAGCTGTCATTTAGAAGAGGGATTAGAATTATTCTGTGTGGTTCTTTCCAATGAGAACTAAGACAAGTTCTAGAAAGGCAGATTTTAGCTCAATATATAAGGAGTAATTTTTTTTTAATTGTTAAAAAGAATAATTTTTAAAAATCAGGATGGATTATCTTGGTTACAGGAAATCTTCAAGTGAGGAAATGAATACCTCCTTTATTGGGAATGTAAGAAAGGAAATTCATGCTTCAGGTGACCTCTTAAGTCTCTTCTACCTTTAAGATTCTATGTTTTTATGAATTTAAACTTGGGTCCTAATCAAAGGGCTTATTGATCGGTTGTCTTGGCCTCTTCATTTCCCAGTCCAATCACTGAGTTGATTTGCTGGTCCAAATAAAAGATACTCCAGTAACATAAGTAATTAATAAAAAACCAAGGCTATGTAAAAATTTGGGATTTAGAATAACGTGTCCATTTTCTCAATAAAAGAAGGCCTTTTGGAAGTTAAGGTTTCTACCTTCATTGATATTTTGATCAATAGAGCTGGTTTTTTTTTTTTTCTGAGTTCCTGTGATCTTTTGGCACTAGTGGTGGATATCTGTCCAGGTCTTCTGCTCCAAAATGCCTTTAGAACTCCTCAATATCTCCTTTCTCTAAGGATAAGAGATCAGTCTTACTTTCTCGTTGTTCCTTCTCTGATTCTCTGGGACATTGGTTCTTGGCCTACTATTTATGGGCCAGTTCCATTCTCAGGACCATAGTCAATTCTACTAAACATGATTGATATATTAAGGATTTTTTTTTTAAACTATCATATAGCTACAACAAGAGTTGGGTTTTGCATTACTTTTTTTCCCCAAGAAATAGTGATAATATGGGAAAACTGCATCATTTCACAATAACTCACAAGTTGCAACCCTTCCAATGCCTTTTTCAACAAGCAAACTTTCAGTCTTTGTTAAAAAGCCAATTTATTATATATCTTCTGATGCAGTGGGAGCTGTGGATAGAGGAAGCCTTATTTCCCTTCCATTACTTCCCCAGACTTCCACTTTTGCTTCTGCTCCTGAGGTGAAGATTTTAGCAGATCCAACTTGCTCCTGCAGCCTAAGGCTCCAGAGGGGACCAATCCATTGCAATATTTATTTTTAAGTCATCTAATATGTATAAAGTTGTGCTATCATTTTTATTGTTTTTATCTTTTTTAAAAAAAGCTTTTTATTTTCAAAACACATGTATGGGTAATTTTTCAACATTGACCCTTACAAAGCTTTCCATTACAAATTTTTCCGCCTAGTCCCCACCCCTCCCCTAGATGGCAGGAAATCTACTACATGTTAATTATGTTAAAATACTCAACAAATCAAATATATGTATATATATTTTTACACTTATCTTGCTATGCAAGAAAAGTCGGATCTACAAGAAAAAAAATTGAGAAGAGAAACATAATACAAGCAAACCAATAGAGAGCATGAAAATGTTATGTTGTGGTCCATGTTTCATATCCCTCTCTCATGGTGTATATGGCTTTCTTCACTGAACAATTGGAAGTGGTTTGAAACATTTCATTGTCTTCCTTCCGGGGGTGGAGCCATGGTGGCGGAGATCAGACAGGATTCTCTGTAACCTCCTCTAACATCCCCTCAAACCAACAAAATATGAAGCCTCTAGACTGATTTTGAAGCAAAAAAATCCACAATATCTGGAGAACAACACGATTCTAGAAGAAGATACTCTGGAAGAACCTCAAAACAGGTCTGTTTTAATGGGGCAGGGGGTGGCCTACTGAACCCAGACTGCAGCACAGGGAGACCGGGGCAGGGAGCTGGAGCAGGGAGCTGGAATAGGACTCAGAACAGGAGTGGGAGCGTTGTGCTTTTCACACATCTGGGAGTCTTCTGCGAGCCTCTTGGAACAATTTGTCCTGATTGTGGGCAGGTGGTTCGGAGGGTCTGCCTTTTGAGGGGGATAGATTGTGAGCCACTGAACCCCTGATGAGCATCGGACCTAGCTGCCATTACACAGCACCTTAAAGCAATCAATCAAACAACAGGACTGATAAGCACCAGAAATAATTCAATCAGCGGAGCTGCCCAGCCCCTGACATAACTCAATCAGCAGAACTGCCCCAGGGCAAATTAAAGCAGCTGTCCCACCTTTGCCCTAAACAGACCTCACACCTTTAAAAAAA
>JAJPUD010028062.1:0-14995 GCA_023553655.1 Myrmecobius fasciatus
TTGATGTTTGCTTGCATTGTGTTTCCTTTCTCTGATTTTCTCTTTTTCTTGTAGATAGGATTTTTCTTGCACAACTTGTCAAGTATTTCAACATAATTAACATGTAGTGGACTTCCTGCCATCTAGGGGAGGGGAGGGGACTGGGAGTAAAATTTGTAATGGAAAGCTTTGTAAAGATCAATGCTGGGGAACTACCCATACATATGTTATACAAATAAAAAGCTTTAATATAAATAAATAAATGAATGAATGAATGAATGAATGAATGAATGAATGAATAAATAAATAAATAGACTGGGTCTCCCAAAACTTTTCCCAAGTTTTTTTTTTTTCCCCAAAACTAATTGACATCAGCTTCCTTTGTTCTCTCTCTTAACTTCCCCCCATGCAGAGCTGGAACTTGAATTAGATAAGACTTTTCCAATAAGAAATTTTAAAACCACAAGCATTTTTTTTAGCTAAGCACCTTTGCAACATTGAAATGACCAATTGCCAAATTTCTTAATCATTGTAATTAAAACTTAACAGAGCTCCTTAAATCAACAAAACAGATGGACAAGTCACAAACATTGACTACACAGACATAACAGTTAACACATACAAGGTAGGTGCAAACTCCTGCTATTCAGGAATGCTGTGAGGGAAGTTTTCTCTCCCTCTCAGAAATTCAAATTGAGCCTTTCTTGGCCTTCATAGAGAATGCCCAGATGCAAAAAATATCCAGAAACCACATTTGTGTCCTAAGACACCCAGATTTGTGCCAACAGGTACTCAGACTTGTACCCAAAGGCACCCAGACCAAATAGTGCCCTAAAAGCACCCAGATTTGTGCCCAAAGTACCCAGACCCAGATAGTACCTTAATAGCATCCAGATTTGTGCCTGAAGGCACCCAGAGTCAGATGCCACATGGCATCCCATAGGCATTTCTCAGATTATTGAAAAAAAATATATATATATATACATACACACACACACATATACAAATTCATAGCTCATCAGCATATATATTTAATTTTCACATTTCTGGGGACTATAGAAATGCCAGCAAAATGGGCAAACACAGACAGAACTTACCCTGCAGGGGTTTTAAAACAAACTCTCCTTTGGCCAGATGGAGGTGTCTGACATAAACTCTTGCTGTGGATGAAGATGCTTTCCTCCTGGGACTCTGGAACAAGCCAGAGGGCCGGCCTTCATCAAACAAAGAACCCAAATCCAGCCCCATCAAGGGTCCAGGAGGAGACCTGTTGGTCTCATCTGTAATACTGCTCTCAGATCTCAGATCTCGCAGGAGACTTCAAATGTAATGCTCAGGAGAAAATAAGGCAGTATTAGAGATTAGAGATTATTAATATTTTATTGATAGTAATGGAGAGTTGACTGAATAGGACTATTGTCTCGAAGTATTCAGTCCATGGAGAGTTTGGACTGGCAGCCATATTAGCCAGATGTCTGGATCTCAAAGTATCCGGAAACCTAGTGAGTGGCTCCAAGGATTCTTATAAGGCTCAGGTACCCAGGGAAAACAAAGGCAGACTGAGGGAGAGCACTGGGGGGATTGGAGTTCCAGGAAAGGACCATAAATTCAGTTCTGACAGGTTTGGGGTATGGAGAAAGGATCATAAATTCTGATAAGTTTGGGAAGAAGCTTGGAGACACTGAGACTGAAGCCAATAGATAAGGGGGATGTCCAGGTATTTGAGATAGGCCATCTGGAGGTTTTATGACTCTTTGGAATGCCAGTGGCTATAACTCTGTAGCCCCAATTATCTCAGTCCTAATGGTTAGAAAAGGGGGAGGTTGCTACTGATGCAGAACAATTAGGAAACCGAGACAAAACAATTGAGGGAAACTGAGACAGGGGAACTGTGGCACAACACTTCCAGACAGGATATCTCAACTAGCATTGTCCTAAAGATGTATTTTTAAAAATGGTTATTGACATCTCTTATTTTTACTTCTATAACTTCCTCCTCCTTCCCTCTAAGAGAGCTATTCCATAACAAAAAATATTTTAAAGAAAAAGAGGATCAATAACAAGGTACATCAAAATAATCTAAAAATATGTGCAGTGTTCCATATCTGAACCACTTATTTCTGCAAAAGAATAGGGAGAATGTGAGAGACAATTATTAGTATAATAATACATAGTTCTCTAAATTATGGGGATTTTAAAAAAAGATGTGACTGCTAAGAATTTTATTTTTAAAAATCACTCATTTTGGGAGGAAAACACTGAAAAGAACTGATTTCTTGGAAAGTGTACATAAATCTCTTCTCTTGGGAATGTATTGTCTTCATATGTTACTGCATTTCACACTATAAGGGAAGTTCTTATTTGGCTACTAATGTCACCAAAGTGTGCAGTTTTATGCTCATCCAAGTCAGATTTATTTTGTCATCAAAGATGCTATTTTGTATTTTTTCTTCCCTCTCTCTATTGTGTTCGCTTTTTTTTTCCTTTTCAAATATAAGTAAAAGAAATATATAGTACTTTATACTTCCAGGAAATAATTTTCTACTTCTTAAATATTTTCTCCTATTAAATGCTCAACTTTGGGAAATCCTACTCCCACTGCAAAAAATGGGCTTCATAATAGCTTTTTTCTATAAAGCATATTGCTCAAGTGGCTCATCAAAGGAACTTTGAGACCTGTGGTGAAATAAATGACCTAATATAAATATAGGGAGCTAGAGAAACATTAGGTGACACTGACACTTAGGATTGAACTTCATGGAAGGGCTGGAGCAGAAATGGAATTGCTTTATTTTCTAGGACTACTAGAGCTGGGGAATCCTCAACCTCAATTTATTTAAAAGATTGCTTGATGAGAGTGTCTAGATTACAGTTTTGTTGTTAAATCTTCTGAACAATCAATAAACATTTATTTGACAGGAAATGCCAGGCATTATGTTAAACATAAAGACTGGTGTTGACTTTAACTTGTGAAATCATTAGGGCTTATCTGTTTAACTTCTATTGTATTCTAAATCCTGGTAGAAACATTTAAGTCCAAATTTGGTAACTTGTCCTTAAAATCATTTTTCCTTTATAATTGTATCAGCATTGTGAACTTAATTTGTTTCACTAATCAAATCTACTTTTTAATGAGTATCAAATAATTTGGATGATCACTGCATTGTAATATCTTTTGAGGGCTTGACTTGTTGGTCCCTTTGCATTTTTTTCCATTATTTCCCTTAAAACACTTGATTTTTTTTCCTGATGAATTATATTATTTTTTCTTAGTTTTATCATGTAATCCTTGGGTAGTTTGGTATGGTACTGATTAGCATTATCATTTTTGTTATATTGGCATGGCACAACCATGAACAAAATGTTTCCAATTGTTTGGGATTGTCATTAGTATAAAGAAGATTTGTGGGTATATTCAAATGATTCCTGTGTGTTGGTAATTTGTCTCCCAGATATTTTAAGATATTCTGTAGTTATCTTGAATGAAATTTCTTTCTGTGCCTGTGGAATTTTGCTGCTAATATGCAGAAAGGCCAATATTTTTGTGGGATTTATCTTATATCCTGTCACTTTGTAAAATTTAATGTTTTGATTTTTTGTGTTTTTTTCCTTAACTTTGCTTGAATTTTTCATTGTCATCTTCAAAAAACACTAATTTTGTTTTCTCTATTTTATTTTACTGCTACAGCAAGCATGTCTATATCAATAATGATAATGGATATCCTTAGTCTACTTATTATATTTGAAAGGCATTCAGAATTTTTTCATTATAGATACTAGCTCTTGTTTTATATAACCACTGTTTAACAAATTAAGGAGTTAACCTATTTATTTCCTATGCCAAAAGTATATTTTGTCAAATTTTTTTGTTTTCTACAAACATTGCAAAGGAGAAGAATCTGGAGGGGTGAAATACCCTATTAAGATATTTCCAACCAATCACCTTGTGAATTAAGAAGCTAGCTGAGCCACAAAGTTTCTGATAAGGGAGCCCCAGGTCCAAAGCTGGCTGAAGCCATTTGGGGTCAATGATAGGACACAAGCTTTTTGCAAAGACACATGCTTACTAAACCTCATACACCCAGAGGGTGGGATTAATGGTCATTTTTGAACATGGGATACAAGATCAGGGAGGGGGAACATATTAAGGACTGTATGTAGTGGAAGTAGAATGACAAGTGAAACTTCTGAAGGGTCTCCAATGGAAATTCTTGAGGAGGAGAAGGTGGGATTGCAAGGTGTATCTTGGCTCTGATATGTATTTCTTGTTCTGTTGTTCTCAACCATGAATGTTTTTTTGCAAATATTTTTAATTTGAGATATCTGGGGAGCACTTCATAGGCAAAATAGTTCATAGTTTTGTTTGTAAACTCATATGGAGTTCTCACACCTGCTTCTGCAGGAGCATATTAAAAAAAAAAATTAAACTGTTTCACTTATGCAGAATCTCTTCATTCACTGTGCCCTTTTTGGAATTAAGAATATTATTTCCTATCATGTTCATAGTTTTCTTAATATTGAGCCAATCATGCATAGCTTCTATGTATGAATGCAGCCTGATTATATTTCATCTTTTTTTTTTCCTAGTCAAGAGGCAGTTTATTGTAATATTAATGCCATTACAAAGCAGACTGGAATTATAAGAGAATTCAGTAGAGAAACAGAAGCAAGGAGAGACATTTATGCAGTTTCTATCATTGATATGCTAATTCTATGGCTCATAGGAAGGATAGAAAAGTGGTTTTTGGAATTTGGTTATCACTGACTAACTATCTATTTGATATTGGTCTCCAGAATCCAGTAGATTGTCAGAACAATCACATTCCTAGGTTGCGTGTGTGTGGGTGTGTGTGTGTGTGGACTCAGATAGACTGCCAGAATAGAAGGCCCATATTTCATCTTTTTAATGTTTTTGTAACCTTTGTTAATATTTTATTCATTGAAATCCATTAGGGATATTGTGTTTTCTTTCTTTGTTTAGGTATCAGGATTATATTATGTCATAGGAGTTTGGTAGGATCTCTTTTTCTAATTTGTGAACCATTTATATAATGTTGGAATTAATTTATGTAATTTGGAATTAATTGTTCTTTAAATCTTTAATAGAATTTAGTTGTAAATCCCCCTAGTCCTGTTTCCAATTCTCCTTATCCCCAATTCCTCCACCTTGGTAATTCTTTTATGACTTGTTCAATTTCTTTTTCTGAGATTGGATTTTTTAAAACTCCCTATTTTTGGTTTTATTGTTCTCATCCGTGAATATTTTTACAAATATTTTAAATTTAAGATGTTTGTATTGGGGAACATTTCATAGGCAAAATAGTTCATAATTATTGTATTTCTTCTTTGTAAAATTTCCTTTTTTGTTTTTGAAATTGGCAGTTTGGTTTTGTTCTTTTTATCAGATTAACTAATGGTTAGTTTTTTTGTTAGTTTTTTTAATAGCTCCTGGTTTTATTGACAATTAAATTTTGTTTTCAGTTTTGTTAATCTCTAATTTTCTCAGTTTGTTTTTGCTACTTGATTGGTGTTTTTACTCATTACTTTTTCAGGTTTTTAAGTTGCACATCCAGTTTCTGGGTTTGTTTTTTTTTCTCTCATTTGTTGATGAAAGTGTTTAAAAGATATAAATTTTCCCTTAGGGGCTTCAGTGCTGCTTCTGAAAAGTTTTGGTATATTGTATTTTTGTTATCATTTTATCATCATTTATTTAAAATGATAATTGATCTACTAATTCTTTAGTATTAAATTATTTAGTCTCTTTAAGTTTGAATGTTTTCTTTAAGCCTTTTATTGTAAATTTTTATTGCCATATGGTAAATGATGTTTAATATTTTTGTTTATTAGATTTTTATGCCCAAACACATGACCAGTTTTTTTCATGTAAATAATATTTTTCTGATTTACACATAAAGCTGGTTTTAAATATTAAGTTTTTATAAGATTTTGAGTTCCAATTTTTTCTGCCTTCCTCCTTCCTCTTTCCCTCTCCAAGGCAGCAAGCAATCTGATATAAGTTGCACATTTGCAATCTTGTTAAACATTTCCACAGTGGTCATCTTGTGAAAGAAGAAACAAAACAAAAGGGGGAAAAAACCTAAGAAAATTAAAATAGTATGCTTTTGATCTGTATTCAGACTCCTTAGTTCTGGATGTAGATAGTATTTTCCAACATGAATCTTTTGGATTTGTATTGGGAGAAGATTCTGGGAAAATGGAGTAAGCCAGAAAACTTTCTATTCTTCAAATTACTTCTACAAAAATAAGACAAAACAAAACAAAAAACCCGAACATCGATTCATAGCTATAGAAATAAACACAGTGTTAAGCAATTATCCCCTTAAGACAATTTGAGAAGACTCCAGGAAAGACCAGACTGCCTGGAGTAGAGGTTTAGCCTGAGGGAAGTACAAATACCTCTAGGCTGACTGAAGAATCAAAAAGCAAGCCTTAAGGTCAGCTAAATTGAGAGGCAGCCTCAGTCTCAGAAACTTTCATTTTTGTAGACAGTGTTGGGATCTGACAGCTAAATAAAAGATTGAAAAACCTTCCACTGACAAGGGATGCCAAGTATGGTTGTGCTACCCAGACATATCCCTGGGCTGTGGCTGTGGGGAGAAGGAGCTAACACATACCTAGTAAGTGCAGCAGCAGAGGGACAGGGACCTTGCTGGCTGTGGGCTTTTGCAGAAGAGAGTCTGTAGTTTGTTTCAGATTGGAGAGGATAGTTATAGTTTACAGTCACCTGAAGGATTGCAGGGAGCAAGATCATTTGTGGGACAGTGTGACTGGAGGTTCTAGTCATGGCTTAGTAAAGGGGTGAGCCCAAGATTCAGCCTTGATACAGACCTCAGAAAATAATGGTAAGAAGAACCTGAAACTTGGTGCATCATTTCCTATACCTAGTGCTAATAGCCACTAAAAACAAGATAAAACAAAAAAAGTAAGCAAAGGAGAAAGAACCCAATTATGGATAGTTATGAGGATGGAAAAGATGTTTCAGTGAGAAATATCAAATGATCTCCAGCACAAAAAATTTTTGGAAGACCTTTAAAAGGACTTTAAGGGGTAGCTAGGTGGTGCAGTGGATTGAGCACCAGCCCTGAAGTTTGGAGTACCTGAGTTTAAATCTGGTCTCAGACACTTAACATCTCCTAGCTGTGTGACTCTGGACATATCACTTAACCCCAATTGCTTTAGCCAAAAAAAAAAATAAAAATAAAAAAAAAAAGAACTTTAAAAATGATTTTAGAGATCAAGGAAAAATCAGGAGAAATAAATCAATCCAAGAAAAATCAAGAAAATTAAGAAAAAGTCAACCAACTTGAAATAGAGAATCAAAAACTTAAGAAAATAATTCCTTGAAAACTATAATTAGGTGAGAAGAAACTAATGATGTTCTATGATGACAATAAATAAAGTCAAAAGAATGAAAATAGAGAAAATGAAACATCAGGAAAACAATAGATCTAAAGAACAGATTGAAAAGAAATAATATAAAAATAATTGGACTATCTGAAAATTATGACTCTAAAAAGAATTTTGATGGAAAATTGCCCTAAAGTTCTAAAATGCAAAGGCAAAGTAGAAATAGCAAAAATCAATCAGTCACCACCTGAAACAGATTCCAAGAGGAAAACTTACAGGAATATAAGTCAAGTTTCAAGTTCTGACATAAGGAGAAAATATTGGAAAGAAAAAGGAAAAAAAAATTAAGCATCTTGGAGTTTACACTCCATGAATTGCACAACAGGAATTACATAAGACATAGTAGTTAATCAGTGAAGGACCATAGGTCTCAGAATACTGTATTCAGTAAAGAAAAAGAACTGGGGTTATGACCAGCAACAATTTACCTAAATCTTGATTGGGGGAAAAAAAGGATACTTAACAAACTGAAAAAACTTTCAGATTTTTGTGACAAAATCCCCAGAACTTAAGAAAAAATTCAGTGTATAAAGCCCAGGAGGAATAGAAGGTAAACATTAAAGACCAATTATAAGGGAATTAATAAAGTCATATTGCTTACTTTTTATATGTGAAAATACTGGCCATGCTTTTGTATTTTTTGATTGTCATTGTTATTTAGATAGTTTGAAAGAAAGGCTGGGGCTGAGCTAAGTATGATGATTCTTAAAAAAAAAACAAAACTAGGGAGAGAAAAAAAAGCAATAATTATACAAATGAGGCATAAAAGGAGTAAATAAAAGAAATTAATAGAGGGCACAGAGTGGTAAAGATGGAAATATATCTATATGTGGGTATATACATATACATTTACATCATGTAAATTTTATATGTATATCTATAGAAGAGTATACAATTCAGAAAGAAATGAAGGTAAAGGCATAAAGTTGGGGGAGAGGATAAGAGAGGGTCTCTTATAGAGATAAATAGGGTAAGGAATAGGAGGGCAAGGTAGTGGGTACAAGTAAAGCAGAGGAATGAAGAGAGAGGATGACTGGAATGAGAAAAATAGGAAAGGAGAAAGGATAGGAAGGAGGAAAATATACAATGAATAATTGTAGCTTAGAATGTGAATGTGACAAATTTACCCATAAAACACATGGACAGCAGATTAAAAATAGGAATTCAACTGTATATTGTTTTCAGCAAACATAAAAATGAGAGCTACAAATGTTGTGCCTGTCTCAGTTTCCCTCAGTTACTGTCACAGTTTCCCTCAGTTACTGTTTCAGTCTCCCTCAGTTACTGTCTCAGTTTCCCTCAGTTGCAGTATCAGTCTCCCTTAATTGCTGTTTCAGTCTCCCTTAATTGCTCTGTCCCAGAATAGTAATCCCCACTTCCTGACCTTCAGAAATAATTGGACTCACATTCCAAAGTAATCATAAAAACTCCAGATGCTCAGCCTTGACCTACCTCTTATCTCTATATGACCCAAGTTTTCTTTGCCCAGTTCTGTCTCAAGTTCTGTCCTTACTCCCTACCTGTCAGAACTGAATTTATGGTTTCCTTGGACACCAGATGTGCTCAGCTGTTCCCATGAGTTCTTTGTTTCCCCCTGGGCCATGGAGATTATAAAACTAGTGTTCCCCATCAATGAAGTGTTGAATACTTTGTATTCAGTTGGCTGACTGTGTGTCAGTCTCTGGGCGGGACTGCGTGCTTTGAGACATGAGTCCCACCAGTCCTGATCCATAGCTATGGATTCTGAACTCTCAATTAACATCGATAAAGCATTACCTAATTTCCACTGTGTGATACTGCCTCAGTTTCTCCCTGAGCATTACACAAAGATAAAGGATGGGAATAGAATTTATTGATTTCAAAGTTAAAATAGATTTAATCAAAAATGAAAAATAGAGAAATACACTGTCAATAATATTATTCAGTATTGTTTTAGACCTCTTAAAATACCTAAGACAGTTTAAAATACTTGAATGTATACCTGCCAAAACAGATAGGAACTACATGGACAAAAATGTAAAACTTTTTTTTCTTATTTACTTTATATTTTTCCCCAGTTACATTTAAAACATGTAAATTTTATTTTATTTTAATTAAAGCTTTTTATTTGCAAAACATATGCATAGGTAATTTTTCAACATTGACCCTTGCAAAGCTTTCTGTTACAAATTTTTCCCTCCTACACTCCACTCCCTCCCCTAGATGGCAGGAAGTCTAATGTAAAACATGTAAATTTTAAAAATGTAAATTGTTTTACATTAAAAAAAGCTTGAGTTCCAGATTCTCTCCTTTTTTCCCTCCTCCTAGCCCCATTAAGAAACCACATATGAAGTTATGCATTTCCATAAAAGTCATATTTTTAAAGAAAACATAGATCTCCCATCCTAGTTTAAAAAAAAAAAACCTTCAAGAAAAATAAAGTTAAAAAAAAAGTACAATTCAATCTATATTCAGACACAAATCAATTTTTTCTCTGGGTATGGATAGGATTTTTCATCATAAGCCCTTCGGAGTAGTCATGAATCATTATACTGCTGAGAATAGCAAAGTCATTTACAGCTGGTCATCCCAGAATATTGCTTTCTATGTATACAATACATTGCACTTTGCTTGAATTCATGGAGGATTTTCCAGATGAAATATTTTTATACAAATTCACATTTAAATTATTGAAGTAATATTTATTGTTCACAAAAAGTCAATATAGTTTTCAAAATAATTTTACCTAATTTATTCAACATCATCCCAATTGCATTACTAAAAATTATTTTACTAAGTTAGAAAGAAATAGCAAAGTTCATTTTTTAAGCGATTTTATTTTTCTATACATATTTTCAACATTCATCCTTGTATAACTTTGTTGTCCAAACTTTTGTCACCTTTCCTCTCTTGCCTTTTCCCCTTCCCAAGACAGTAAGCAATTTAATACAGATTAAACATGAGCAATTCCTTTAAACATGTTTCCATATTTGTATTGTACAGGAAAATCAGATCAACTGGGAAAAAACAAGAGAAATAAAAATATAATAACAAAAGGTGAAAATAGTATGCTTTGATTCAGATTGTCTCCATACTTCTCTCTCTGAATGTGGATGACATTTTTCGTGCCAAATCTATTGAAATTGCCTTGAATCATTGCATTGCTGAAAAGAGCCAAGCACATCACAATTGGTCATCACATAATCTTGTTGTAGACTTTGTGTACAATGTTCTCTTAGTTCTAATCACTTCATTCAGCATCAGTAAGTCAACAAAGTTCATTTGGAAGAGCAAAAAACCAGGAATTTCAAAGAAACCAGGAAAAAAAGTAAAAGGAAGTAGATTCAGCAGTATCAGACCTTAAACTATATTGTTGAAATGTAAAAAGGATACTTTTGATTATTTTAAAATAAAATCTACTTGTCTAAATAAAACCTTTTAGCCAAGAATAGAAGGAATGAAGAAAATTGGGGGAAAAAGTTTTATAGACAATCTCTCAGATCAGATGGAATAGAGTTGGAATACTGCGATGTAGAAAATGATGAGCTGGTTGATTTAGAAAAAAAATAAGAAAAGACTTGGATCTATGAAGGAAGCTGCTGTCCACCTTTAGAGAAACAGAACAGTCTTACATCTGTGTGTATGAGTTTACATGTACATGTTTATAGATATCTATGTATATGTTTATTTATCCATACTTAATTGTAGCCTTTAGAGTGAGAAGTGGGGAAGAAAAGGAAAAAAAATAAAGCAAAAACTGCACAGCAAAGAACAACAAAAACAACAACAACAAAAGCCAACAAGGAAGCAAAGAAAATCTGGGCAGCTTTGAAAACAACATGTGGTATTTATTATATAGATTTTCTTGAAATGGAAATACATCATTTTATATTGAATCTTACCATCTGCTGTGAATGTGGCAATTTTTTTCTCATTTTGTATTTGTTTAAAATAAAATATTTTTAAAAGGGTTGTATTGTTGAAAAGAACTGTTTATCATAGTTAATCATTACTAAGTGTTGCTGTTACTATGTATAATATTCTTCTGTTTTTGCTTTCTTCACTCAGTATCAGTTCATGTAAGTCTGAATTTTTCTGAAATCTGCCTGCTCATCATTTTTCTTATATCCCAATAGTATTCTATTACATTCATATATCACAGTTTGTTCAATCATTCCTCAATCGATGGGCATTCCTTCAATTCTTTGAAATGGCCAGTTCTATAAAAGTGACATTCACAACTAAAAAGAAAAAAATGTGTATAGCAGGGCCAAGCCAATATGATAGAAGGGATTCGCCTGCAACTTTCCAAATTCCCCTTCAAACTATTTTAAGATAACATCTCAATTCAAATGCTATAGCATCAAACTCAATAAAAGGTAAGAGTGGAAAAAATTTTGAGCCCAGGATCACTTAGGTGGTCAGCAAAAAAGGTCTATCTCACTGGAGAGGTATATCTGGAGCCTAGTGCAGACCACACATTGGAGGCAGCTACATCAGCCTTGGCAACAGCTTTGGGAGCTCTCAACCCACAGATGGTAAGGGAGTTGGACAAGTGATCAGAAGGAAATTGCAGGGGACTTGCATTTGTCCTTGGTTCAGGACCCTTTTGCATTGCCTATACACAGTTGCAGATTGCATACCCAGGGCAAAGAGGAGCACTAGCTCACTAATATTTTTCAGGTACAAAGATAGAGGGACTCTGGTCACAATTTCAGGGCAGAGAAGAGAGCTTGTCACTCACAAGCCAGAGCACAGTTCAGAAGTGCAGTGACCACACCTCTCCTTAGATCATATTACCTTGAAAGAACTGAAAACTTAGAAACTAACAGAATTAGCTCTGAAAATTGCAGTCTGAAAAATCTAATGTTTGGGACCGTGTCCCTTCTACCCAAGGAATAGAATCTAATGTTATGTCAAGAAATAGATAAAAATAAACCTGATGATAGAAAATTATTATGTTGGCAGGGAAAAATCAAGACAAAAACTCAGGAAAAAAACCCAATGAAGTCAAATCTTCAAAGAAAAATGATTGAATTGAGCACAGTCAATTCTGTGTTCTGAGAGCATTCCAAAAGGATTTTAAAAATCAAATAAGAGAGGGAGAAAAAAATTGGGAAAAAAGTGAAAAGGAAAATTATGAAAATTGTCAACAGCCTGGTAAAGGAGGCACAAAAAAATACTAATGAAATTAACACCTCAAGAATCGATCAAATGGTAAAAGAACAAAAGTCCAATGGAGAGAGCAATTCCTTAAAAAGCAGAATTGGCCAAATTGAAAAAGATACAAAATTCACTGAAGAGAAGAATTTAGATGTTAAAATTTGGGCAAATGGAAGCTAATGACTCCACAAGGCATCAAGAAAATATAAAGCAAAATGAAACAATGGAAACAACGTGTGAAATATCTCTGCCCTAGAAAACAGATTGAGGAGAGATAATTTAAGGATAATTGGACTAGCTGAAAATCATGATTTAAAAAATGACTTAAATATCGTATTTTAAGAAATTATTAGAGAAAATTCCCTTAAGATCTTAGAACCAGGGAGTAAAATAGAAATGGAAAGAATCCACCTATCATTTCCTGAAAGAGATCCCAAAATAAAAACTCCTGGGAACTTTAAAGCCAAATTCTGGAACTCCCACATCAAGAAGAAAATAGTGTAAGCAGCAAGAAAGAAACAATTTAAATATTGTAGAGCCACAGTCTGGATAACACAAGATTTAGCAGCTTCCACATAAAGGACTGGAGGACTTGGAATATGATATTCTGGAAGGCAAAGGAGCTTGGATTACAATCAAGAATAATCTATCCAGGAAAACTAAGTATAATCCTTTAGGGGGAAAATCCACGTTTAGTGAAATAGATGATTTCAAGCATTCCTCATGAAAAGAACAGAGTGAAACAGAAAATTTCATTTTCTAATATAAGACTCAAGAGGAGCATAAAAAGACAAATAGGAAAGAGAAATCATAAAGGATTTAATAAGGTTAAAGTCTTTACATTCCTACTAGGGAAGATAATACTTGTAACTTGTAAGGACTTTTTCATTATTAGAACGGTTAGCAATATATGTAGACATAGGACCCTGGTTTGAATTAACTATAATGGAATGATATTTTAAAAAAAAATAAGGAGAAAGAGAGGTGGATTGGGAGAAGGGAAAGACAGAATGAGTAAATTATCTTCCATAAAAGAGATGAAAAGAAGAGCTTTTACAGTGGAGGGAAAGATGGGGAATGGTGATAGATAAGGCTTGAACCTTAACTCTCAACATAATTGACTTAAAGAGGTAATAACAAACACACTTAGTTGGGTATAGAAATCTATCTTGTCCTATAGGAAAGTGGGAGGGGAGGGGGATAGTAGAAAGAGTGGGGTGATAGAAAGGAAAATGAATTAGGAGAGACAATGTTTGAATGCAAAACAGTTTTGAGAAGGAATTGGGTGAAAGGAGAAAGAAGGAAAGGGAGAGAAAGGGAAGGAAGGGGGAGAATTAACTGGGAAAATAGAATGGAAGGAAGTAAAAAGTAAAATTGAATATGACTAGGATGAATTGTCCCTGCTCTACCCCGCTACCCCCATCATGGAAGCGAATAACTGCTTGGATTTAAAGATGAAATCCAACAATATGGTTTTTTTTTTTTTTTGTTGTTTTTTTTTTTTTGGAGGGGGGGTGGTGGTGAGGCAGTTAGGGTTAAGTGACTTGACCAAGGTCACACAACTAGTAAGTGTTAAACATCTGAGGCTGGATTTGAACACAGATCTTCCTAACTTCAGGGCCAGTGTTCTATCTACTGTACCATATAGCTGTCCCCCAATAATACGCTATTTGCAATAAACACAGTTGAAGCAGAGAAACACATAAAGTAAGGGTAGAGAGTTGGAGTAGAACCAATTATGCTTCAGCTGAAGTCAGAAATATATGTATTCCTTCCTATTTAGTTATTGCTTTAGAAATATCATATACAACTTTTATAAAGTTCTAATCAAAAGATTCACTTTAGGGGCAGCTAGGTGGCGCAGTGGATAGAGCACCAGCCCTGAAGTCAGGAGGACCTGAGTTCAAATCTGGCCTCAGACACTTCCTAGCTGTGTGATCCTGGGCAAGTCACTTAACCCCAATTGCCTTAGCAAAAAGCAAAAAAAAAAAAAAAAAAAAAAAAGATTCACTTAAAAAAAATCTCTTTGTTAGATTTGTCTGGGTCTGAAAGGGGCACTTTTTCTAATTTGATTAGCTTTTCCTTCAAGTATGTAAAATATTTTAGTGTGCATATATTAATGAATTACTTTTATTTCATTATGATATCTTTGAAATAGAATATAGTTTATCTTTTTATTTTTATAAAAATTAATTAAAGCTTTTTATTTACAGAACATGTGAGTGATTTTTCTACATTGACCTTTGCAAAAAAATTTTTTTTCCAAATTTTCCCCCTCCTTCCCCCCACCCCCACATGATAGGTAGTCTAATACATGTTAAATATGTTAAATTATATGACAAATCCAATATATGTATGCACATCTATACAGTTATCTTACTGCACAAGAAAAATCAGATCTATACCTCTCAGACCTGTGGAGATGGAATAAATTTATGTCCAAAGA
>JAJPUD010028063.1:0-14991 GCA_023553655.1 Myrmecobius fasciatus
TGGTAAGCAAGTTAGAGGAACGTAATATAGTTTATCTCTCAGACCTGGGGAGATGGAATAAATTTATGTCCAAAGAAGACCTGGAACTCCTAATTGAACACCAGATGGATAATTTTGATTATATTAAGTTAAAAAAGTTTCTGTACAAACAAAACAAATGCAGACAAGATTAGGAGGGAAGCATCAAATTGGGAAATCATCTTTACATTTAATGGTTCTGATAAAGGCCTCATTTCTAAAATATATAGAGAATTGTCTCACGTATATAAGAATTCAAGGCACTCTTCAATAGATAAGTGGTCAAGGGATATGAACAGACAATTTTCAGATGATGAAATTAAAACCATCTCTAGTCATATGAAAAGTTGCTCCAAATCACTATTGATCAGAGAAATGCAAATTAAGACAACTCTGAGGTACCACTACACACCTGTCAGATTGGCTAAAATGACAGGAAAAGATAACGATGAATGTTGGAGGGGATGTGGGAAAACTGGGACACTAATACATTGTTGGTGGAACTGTGAACGGATCCAACCATTCTGGAGAGCAATTTGGAGCTATGCTCAAAAGGTTGCCAAGCTGTGCATGCCCTTTGACCCAGCAGTGTTTCTACTGGGCCTATATCCTAAAGAGATCTTAGAGGAGGGAAAGGGACCCACATGTGCAAGAATGTTTGTGGCAGCCCTTTTTGTAGTGGCTAGACACTGGAAACTGAATGGATGCCCATCAATTGGAGAGTGGCTGAATAAATTATGGTATATGAATGTTATGGAATATTATTGCTCTGTAAGAAATGACCAGCAGGATGATTTCAGAGAGGTCTGGAGGGACTTGCATGAACTGATGCTGAGTGAAATGAGCAGAACCAGGAGATCATCATACACAGCAACAACAGTATTACATGATGATCAATTCTGATGGACATGGCTCTCTGCAACAAAGAATTGTCTCAAACCAGTTCCAATTGTTCACTGAAGAAAACCATATACACCCAGAGAGAGGGAACTGAAATATAGACCACAACGTAACATTTTCATGATCTCTATTGGCATTTGCTTGCATTGTGTTGCCTTTCTCTTATTCTTTTTTTTTCTTGTAGATAGGATTTTTCTTGCATAACTTCTCAAGCATTTCAACATTATTAACATGTAGTGGACTTCCTGCCATCTAGGGGAGGGGAGGGGACTGGAGATAAAATTTGTAATGGAAAGCTTTGTAAAGATCAATGTTGGGGAACTACCCATATATATGTTATACCAATAAAAAGCTTTAATAAAAAAAAGAGAAGTTTAATTGGACAAATGCAAAAGGAGATAAAAAGCTAACTGAAGAAAATAATTCACTAAAATCAGAATTGAACAAATGAAAGTGAATGACTCAATGAGACTTCGAGTCAGTGAAACAAGACCAAAAAAAAAAAAGAAAAAAAAATTGAAAACAGCATAATATGCCTCATTGAGGAGCAACTGACCTGGAAAATAGATCTAGGAGAGAAAATCTAAGAATTATTGGTCTTCCTGAAAGCCATGAAGAGCCCCAACATCATCTTTCAGGCAATCATCAAGGAAAATTGCCCTGATGTCTTAGGATCAGAAGGTAAAATAGCCACTGAAAGAATTCACCAATCACCTCCTGAAAGTGACCCCAAAATGAAAATTCCAAGAAACATCGTTGCTAAATTTCAGAATTATCAAATCAAAGAGAAATTATTGCAAGCACCCAGAAGGAAACAATTCAAATATTGAGGAGCCACAATCAGGATTACTCAGAATCTAGCAGCTTCCACTTCAAAGGATCAAAGTACCTGGAATATGATATTTCGAAAGGCAAGGAAATGTGGATTGTAGCCAAAAATCAATTATCTAGCAAAACTGAGCATCATCTTTCAGAAAAGAAAAAAAGATGGACATTCAATGAAACAAGTGAATTTCATGTTTCTGATGAAAAAGACCAGAGTAGAATAGAAAATTTCATCTTTAAGTATAGAACTCAGAAGAAGCACAAAAACATAAAAAGGAAAGAAAAATAACTTTCATTTAAAAATTAAAAAGGTTCTATCCCTATATGGGAGGATGATATGTTTAACTCCTGAAACCGGTATTTCTGTAATTGGTATTCTTAAAGGGGGCAGGTATAATTTGATTTTATTGTGATGATTTATAAAGGAAACTAGAGGAGGAAAGGTAATTCTACTAGAAGAAGAGAAAAAGGGACTTAAATGAGGTAAATTACATATCATGAGGAGGCAAAAAAGACCTATTGCAATTGAGGGAAACAGAGGAGGGGGGATGAGCATTGTGTGAAAACAGAAGTAGAAGGGGAAAGGTATAGGAAAGGAAGAGGGGCTGCAAAAGGGGAGGGCTGTTTGTAGGAAGAGGTGATTGGTGACAAAATACTGAGGAGGTTGGGGGGGGAAAGTGAAGAGAAATATATAACTGGGGGTAAACAAAATGGCAGGAAATAGAGTTGGTAATTTTATCTGTGAATGTGAATGGGATGAACTCTTCCATAAAATGAAAGTGGATAGCAGACTGGATTAAAAGCCAGACTCCTACAATATGTTGTTTACAAGAAACACATCTAAAGCGTAGAGATACATACAGAGTGAAGGTAAAGGGCTGGAGCAGAATCTTCTATGCTTCAGGTGAACAAAGAAAGGCAGGGGTAGCAATCCTTATCTCAGATGAAGTAAAAACAAAAATAGATCTAATTAAAAGAGATAAGGAAGGAAACTATATTTTACTAAAGGGTACCATAGACAATGAAGTGGTATCAATACTTAACATATATGCACCAAGTGGTATAGCATCCAAATTTCTAGAGGAGAAACTAACACAGATGCAAGGAGAAATAGACAGTAATTCTATACTAGTGGGGGATCTCAACCTTGCTCTCTCAGAATTAGATAAATCAAATTACAAAATAAATAAGAAAGAAGTCAGGGAGATTAACAAAAGGCTAGAAAAGTTAGGTATTATAGATCTCTGGAGGAAATTGATGGTGTTAGAAAGGAGTATACTTTTTTCTGAGGGGTTCATGGAACTTATACAAAAATTGATCATGTGTTAGGGCATAAAAACCTCAAAATCAAATGCAGAAAAGCAGAAATAGTAAATGCATCCTTCTCACATCATGATGCAATAAATCTCCCATGTAATATAAGGCCAGGAGAAAATTGACTACAAGTTATTTGGAAATTAAATAATCTAATCCTGAAGAATGAATGGGTGAAAGAGCAAATTATAGACACAATCGAAAATTTCATCCAGTAGAATGACAACAATGAGACAACATACCAAAATTTGTGGGACATGGCTAAAGTGGTTATAGGGGTAATTTTATATCTCTAGATGCTTACTTGTGTAAAACAGAGAAAGAGAAAATCAATGAACTGGGCTTACAATTAAAAAAGCTAGAAAAAGACCAAATTAAAAACCCTCAATTAAATACCAAATTGTAAATTCTGAAAATTAAAGGGGAGATCAATAAAATTGAAAATAAGAAAACTATTGAATTAATAAATAAAAATAAGAGTTGGTTTTATGAAAAAACCAAGAAAATAGATAAGCCTTTAGTTAATTTGATTAGAAAAAGGAAAGAGGAAAATCAAATTATTAGTCTCAAAAATGATAAGGGAGAACTTTCCTCCAATGAAGAGGAAATTATAGTAATAATTAGGAATTTCTTTGCCCAACTTTATGCCAATAAATTTGATAATGTAAATGAAATGGGTGAATATCTACAAAATATAGATTGCCCAGATGAACAGAAGAGGAAATAAATTATTTAAATAGCCCTATTTTGGAAAAAGAAATAGAACAAGCTATTAATCAACTCCCTAAGAAAAAATCTCCAGGGACAGATGGATTTACATGTGAATTTTACCAAACATTTGAAGAACAATTAATCCCAATACTATATAAACTATTTGAAAAAATAGGGAAAGAAGGTGTACTACCAAATTCCTTCTATGACACAGATATGGTGCTGATAGCTAAACCAGGTAGGGAGAAAACTGAGAAAGAAAACTATAGACCCATTTCCCTAATGAATATTGATGCAAAAATTTTAAATAAGTATTTAGGAACAAGATTACAGAAAGTCATCCCCAGAATAATACATCATGACCAAGTAGGATTTATACCAGTAATGCCGGGCTGGTTCAATATTAGGAAAACTATTAGCATAATCAATTATGTTAATAACCAAATTAATAAAAACCATATGATTATCTCAATAGATGCAGAAAAAGCCTTTGATAAAATCCAACACCTATTCCTATTAAAAACACTGGAGAGTATAGGAGTAAATGGGCTTTTCCTTAAAATTATTAGTAATATCTACTTAAAACCTTCATCAAGCATCATATGTAATAGAGTCAAACTAGAACCATTCCCAATAAGATCAGGAGTGAAATAAGGCTGCCCACTGTCACCATTATTATTTAATATTGTCTTAGAAATGTTAGCTTTGGCATAAGAGAAGAAAAAGAGATTAAAGAATTAGAGTAGGTAATGAGGAATCCAAATTATCACTCTTTGCAGATGACATGATGATATACATAGAGAACCCTAAAGAGTCAACTAAAAAACTACTAGAAACAATTCACAACTTTAGCAAAGTTGCAGGATACAAAATAAAGCCACACAAATCATCATCATTTTTATATATTACCAATAAAGTTCAGCAGCAAGAGATACAAAAAGAAATTCCATTCAAAATAATTGTTGATAGTATAAAATATTTGGGAATTTATCTGCCAAGGGATAGTCAGGAACTATATGAACTAAACTACAAAACACTTTCCACACAAATGAAATCAGACCTAGTCAATTGGAAAAACTTAAAATGCTCATGGGTAGGTCGAGCGAATATAATAAAAATGAGAATATTACCCAAACTAATTTACTTATTTAGTGCCATACCAATCAAACTCCCAAGAAATTATTGTACAGATCTAGAAAAAATAGTCGCAAAGTTCATTTGAAAGAATAAAAGACCAAGAGATTCAAGGGAAGTAATGAAAAAAAAAAAAGGCTGCTGTACCAGATCTAAAACTATATTACAAAGCAGTGGTCATCAAACCATTTGGTACTGGCTAAGAAATAGAGTAGTCGATCAGTGGAATAGGATAGAATCACAAGACAAACTAGGCAATAACTATAGCAATTTAGTCTTTGATAAACCCAAAGACCCCAGCTTTTGGGATAAGTATTCACTATTTGACAAAAACTGCTGGGAAAACTGGAAACTAGTGTGGAAAAAATTAGGGCTTGACCCACATCTAACACCACATACCAGAATCCTACAATAATTTTTTTTACAAGAAACTCATTTGAAGCAGAGTGATACATTTAGAGTAAAGGTAAAAGGCTGGAGCAGAATTTCTTATGCTTCATCTGAGGTACGTTAAAAAAAAAAAAAAAAGCAAAGTTAGTGATCCTGATTTCAGATCAAGCAAAAGCACAAATATATCTAATTAAAAATGATTAGAGAAAGAGATGAATGAATTGGGCTTGCAAATAAAAAAGCTAGGAAAAGAACAAATTCAAATCCCAATTAAACACCAAAATTGAAATTCTAAAAATAAAAGGGGAGATTAATAAAAATTGAAAGTAATAAACTATTGAATTAACAAATAAAACTGAGTTGGTTTTATGAAAAAACCAACAAAATACATAAGCCTTTAGTTAATTTGATTAGAAAAAGATAAGAAGAAAATCAAATTGTTGGTCTCAAAATGAAATGGAATAACTTTCTACTAATGAAGAGGAAATTAGAGCAATAATTAGGAGTTATTTTGCCCAAATGTATGTCAAAAAAAATTGATAATGCAAATGAAATGGAGGAATACCTACAAAAATAAGGATTGCCTAGATTAACAGAAGAGGAAATAAATTAGTTAAACAGTCCCATTTTAGAAAAAGAAATAGAACAAGCTATTAATCAACTCCCTAAGAAAAAATCTCCAGGGCCCATGGGAATTCTACCAAAATTTGAAAGAACAATTGATACCAATACTATCCAAACTATTTGAAAAATAGTGAACAAAGGAGTCCTTAGAAATTCCTTTATGACACAGTTATGGTGCTGATAGCTAAACCAAGCCGGGTGAAAACAGAGAAAGAAAATTATAGACCAATTTCCCTAATGAATATTGATGCAAAAAACTTAAATAAAATATTAGCAATGAGATTACAGAGTCATCCTCAGGATAATATATTATGACCAACTTTAGGATTAATACTGGGAATGCAGGGCTGGTATTAGGGAAACTATTAGCATAATTAGCTATATCAATAACCAAGCTAACAAAAATATTATTATTATCTCAATACTTGCAGAAAAAAAAACATTTGGCAAAATCAAACACCCATTCATATTAAAAACACTAGAGAGTATAGAAATGAATGGACTTTTCCTTAAAATGATCAGTAGTATCTATTTAAAGCCATCAGCCAGCATCATATGTAATGGGGACAAACCAGAACCATTCCCAATAAGATCAGGAGTGAAACAAGGTTGCCCTCTATCACCATTAGTATTCAATATTGTACTAGAAATGTTAACTTTTGCAATAAGAGAAGAAAATGATATTGAAGGAATTAGAGTAGGTAATGAAGAATCCAAATTATCACTCTTTGCAGATGATTTAATGGCTTTTTATTTGGTCCTCTAGGGCAAAGTCAAGAACTATATGAGCATAACTACAAAACACTTTCCACACAAATAAAGTCAGATCGAATCAATTGGAAAAATATCAAGTTTTCATAGGTAAGCTGAGTGAATATAATAAAAATGAGAATAGTACCTAAATTAATCTACTTATCCAGTGTCATACCAATCAAACTCCCAAAAAATTATTTTACAGATATAGGAAAAAGTAATAACAAAGTTCATCTGAAAGAACAAAAGGTCAAGAATTCCAAGGGGATTAATGAAAAAATGCCAATGAAGGTGGTCTTGCTCTGCCAGACTTAAAATTCTATTACAAAACAACAATCATCAAAACCATTTGGTACTGGCTAAGAAATAGAGTACCTGATCAGTGAAATAGGTTAGGTTCACAGGACAAAATAGGCAAAAACTATAACAATCTAGTGTTTGATAAACCCACAAACTCCAGCTTTTAAAAACTCACTATTTGACAAAAACTGCTGGGAAAATTGGAAACTACATGGCAGACACTAGGCACTGACCCACACCTAACACCATATAATAAAGTATAATTGAAAAGCTGTCTGTTGAATAAATAAATATTTTACATTGTTTATAAATACCAAGATAAGCTCAAAATTGGTCGATGTATTAGACAAAAGATGATGCCATAAACAAATTAGAGGACCAAACTAAAGATACCTGTCAGATTCATGGATAGAGTAAGTATGTATGACCAAAAATAAATAGAAAGTATCACAGGAAGTAAATGGTTCAAATTTTATTCAATAAATTGATAATGTTTTCACACAAACAAAACGTATGTAGCCAAAATTAGAAGCAACCCCCCCCAGAAATCTCAGAAAAAAATTAAACAAGCTTCTTTAATAAAGTATTTACTTCTCAAAAACATGGGAAACACAGAAAAATATATAAAGTAAGAGCTATTCTTCAATTGATGAATGGTCATATAAAATGCTTTAAATAATTGATGGGAGAATAATCTAGCAAGTAACAGCACCATTGCCATACTCTTCAGCTATGAAAAAACCTTTCTACTGATCAAACAAATTATTCATGATGATTACAAAAGGCTCCTGATGAAAACTACTATACTCATCAAGAGAGAGATCTGATGAACTCTGAGTCAAAACTGAAGCATATTTTTTTTCATTTTATTTTTTATGTTTCTTTATTTTACATTATGGTTATTGAACTTAAACATGCAAATGGCAATACAATACAAAGTAACAAAAAACAAAAAGAGGGTTGTATCTGAAACTGTTAGCTTTTATAATGTATACTTATTACTTATTTTTGCCCCTATGTTTTCTTTGTTTCTAGTTAGTAATTAAAAATTAACATGCCCTACTTGTCCATCTTTCCTTCTGAATTTCCTCCTGATCTCTTCTGTCTATTCAACAATTCATTAAAGTTTTTTTTTTTATTTTTTTGTTACTTTCTTTTAAAAATGCATTATCATTACTTCTCCCATACTTCTACTGATCCTTCTGCAAAACAAAGAAAACCCCTTTTTTGTAAAATAGGTGTAGTTATACTAAAAAAAATTCAGGCATTTAAAAAAAATTAGACAGTTAAAAGATGTAAGAAGGAAAGCTACATTTTGTTTAAGGTCAATGCTGACAATGCAATAATATCATTACCAAGTTTGAAACAAATAGCAAATCATTTAAAGAAAAAAATTATGGAAATATAGAAGTACTGACCCAAATGCAAAAAAAAAAAATATAATCAAGGAGGGTGGAGCCAAGATGACAGAGAGGAAATACTTTTCTATCTGAGCTCTCCCTGATATCCCTCAAATCAACACCAAATCAAGCCTCTGAACTGTTTTTGGAGTGACGGAACCCACAAACATTTGGAGTGTAACACATTTTCACAGAAGATATTTTGGAAGAACTACAGAAAAGGTCTGTTTCAATCTGGCATGTAAGGAGGGGCTGAGCACAGGCAAGTGCAGGGACCTAGGATGGTGTAGCATCCTGTAAACTGGAGAATATAACTGGAGGAATCAACAGCAGTGTTTGGCTACTCTGTCCTGGTTGCAAGTCAGTAGATCAGCAGATTAGTTGCAAGACATACAACACAAATAAAAAAGGCAAATAGTGAGACCCTAAACCACAGAATAACAGGGGACCTGGCCATGCCCACCTAGCACCAGAAGTTAGTCAGCACTGACAGATCACTGTGGTCTGTAGAGGAAGCTAAAAGCAGACCTCAACTTTTTTTTTTTAAATGAGCAAAAAAACCCCTATATCAATAGATTGTTTTTTTTAATAGAGAAAGAGAAGAACAGATTTGATACCGTGAGAACACTAAAAGTAGATCATCTCCAGATTAAGCACCAAAGGGTGATGTGAATTGGTTCCCATCTCACAAGTTTCTCTTGGAAAACTTTAAAAAAGACCTTAAAATAGAGTTAGAAGAAAAATGGGGAAAGGAAATGAGAACATTGCAAAAGCAATTGGGAAGAGAAACACAGAAATTATCTGAAGAAAACTATTTAAAAACAGACTTAGTAACATGGAAAAATCAAATAACTTCTTACAAAGTAGACTTGATGAAATAGTAAAAGGATATAACTTCTTACAAAATAGATTTGACAAAATGAAAAAAGAAAACAACTCCTTGAAAAAATTTGTGAAATAAAAAAAATCCATTGAACAAAACAATTCATTCAAAAATTCAATTGGCCAAATACAAAAGGAGCTAAAATAATTGAAGAAAATAATATACTAAAAATTAGGCCTGAAGAAATGGAAATGAATGACTCTATGAAACATCAAGAATCAATGCAAAAAAGCATGAAAAATTAAAAAAAGAAAATGTATAATACCTCATTGACAAAATAACTGACCTGGAAAATTGGTGTAGAAGAGACTATCTAAGGAATATTGGACTTCTTGGAGAAAAAAAGAGCTTAGGCATTATTTTTTAGAAAATAATTAAGGAAAAAGTGCCCTGATATCCTAGAACCAGAAGGTAAAATAGGTGTTGAAAGAATTTACTGATCACCTCCTGAAAGAGATAACCAAAAATGAAAACTTCAAGGAATATTGTAGCTAAATTTCAGACGTATCAAACTAAGTAACAACATTGCAAGCACACAGAAAGCAATAATTCAAATATTGAGAAGCCACAATCAGGATTACCCAGGACCTCACCGTTTCCACCTTAAAGGATCAAAGTGCTTGATATTCTGAAAGGCAAGGAATTTGGATTGCTGTCAAGAATCAATTATCTAGCTAAATTGAGCATTGTTTTTCAGGAAAAAAGATGGATGTTGAAAGATACAGGTAAGTTTCATTTATTTCTGATGAAAAAACCAGAGATGAACAAAAAATTTGACCTCAGGAGAAGCATAAAAAAGTAAAAAAGAAATAACTCTTGAGAAACATATCTCTGTTATGGGTATATTTAGAGAGTGCAGGCATAATTAATTGGATTTTATTGTGATAATAAAAAAGAAACTAGAGGTGGAAAGAGGATTGTCCTGGAAAAAAAAGAAGAAAATGGAGATGAAATGAGGACATATTATAAGAGAGGAAAGAAGGAAAGGGGATGAACATTGTGTGAATCTTGCTCTCATCAGATTTGGCTCAAGAAAATTGTCTCATCCTATAGTGAATTGGGAAGAGAGAGGAAAGGAAAGGGGGAGGCTAATAAAAGGAAAACCAGAAGTAGTAAGGGAAAGGTGTAAGAAAGTTTAAGAGTCTTTAAGAGGATAAGGCTATTTGAGGGAGATGTTGATCAGAAAGAAAATATTGGGGAGGAAGGAAATAGGGAAATGAAAGAGAAAAGCACATTTGGGGTAAATAAGATGTTGCAAAATAGAGAATTAGTCATTCTAACTGTGAATATGAATAGAATGAACTCTGCCATAAAATGGAAGTGGATAGCAGACTGGATTAAAATCCAGAATCCATAATATGTTGTTTACAAGAAACACATTTAAAGTAGAGTGTTATATACAAAGTAAAGGAAAAAGGCTGGAGCAGAATCTATTATGCTTCAGGCGAAGTAAAAAAAGCAAGAATAGCAATCCTGATCTCAGATGATGCAAAATAGATCTAATTAAAAGAGATAAAGAAGGAAACTATGTTTTGCTAAAGGGTGCCATAGATAAAGAAGTAATATTAATACTAAACATGTATGCACCAAGGGGTATATTCAAATTTGTAAAGGAGAAATTAAGAGAGTTGCAAGAAGAAATAGACAGCAAAACTATACTAGTGGGAACTCTCAAACTTGCTCTCTCAGAACTAGATAAATTGAACCACAAAATAAATAAGAAAAAAAGTTAAGGAGATAAATAGAATTTAAGGAAAGGTAGTTATGATAGATCTTTGGAGAAAATTGAGTGAAGACAAAGTACATTTTCTTCTTAGCAGTTCATGGAACCTATACAAAAACTGACCATGTATTGGGGCATAAAACCCTCAAAATCTAATGCAGAAAGGCAGAAATAGTAAATGCATCTTTTTTTCAGATCATGATGCAATAAGAATCACATGTAATGAAGAGCCATGAAAAAATAGAGCAAAAATTAATTTAAACCTAAAAAATCTGATCCTAAAGAATGATTGGGTAAAACAACAAATCATAGATACAACTGACAATTTCATTCATGAGAAGGACAAGAATGAGACAACATACCAAAATTTATGGGATGCAGCCAAAACAGTTCTTAGGGAAAGAGATCAATGAATTGGGCATGCAACTAAAAATAAACTAGAATAAGAACAAATAAAAAGCCGTAAAATAAAAACCAAATTTGAAGTTCTAAATAAAAAAGGGAAGATTGATGAACTTGAAAGTTAAAAAAATATATTGAACTAATAAAGAAAACTAAGAGCTGGTTTTATGAAAAATCAGCAAACTAAATAAACCTTCAGTTAATTTCATCAGAAAAAGGTAAGAAAATCAAATTGCTAGTATCATAAAATAAAAACATGAATTTCCAATAATGAAGAAGAAATTGGAGCAATAATTAGGAACTACTTTGTCCAACTGTATGCCAATAAATAAGACAATCTAAGTGAAATGGGTGAATAGTTACAAAAATATAAATTGCTCAGATTAACAGAAGAGAAAAAATTACTTAAGTAATCTGATTTTAGAAAAATGAATTGAACAAACTACTAATCAACTCCCCAAGAAAAAATCTCCAGGGCCAGATGGTTTTACATGCGAATGCTACCAAAATTAAAAAAAAAACAATGAACTATAATATTATGCAAATTATCATTATTATTTTTTATTAAAGCTTTTTATTTGTATAACATATGTATGGGTAGTTCCCCAGCATTGATCTTTCCAAACCTTTCCATTACAAATTTTATCCCCAGCCCCCTCCCCTCCCCTAGATGGCAGGAAGTCCACTACATGTTAATAATGTTGAAATACTTGACAAATTATGCAAGAAAAATCCTATCTACAAGAACAAAAGAAAATCAGAGAAAGGCAACACAATGCAAGCAAATGTCAATAGAGATCATGAAAATGTTACGCTGTGGTCCATATTTCATATCCCTATCTCTGGGTGTATATGGTTTCCTTCACTGAACAATTGGAACTGGTTTGAGAGAATTCTTTGTTGCAGAGAGCCATGTCCATCAGAATTGATCATCATGTAATACTGTTGTTGCTGTATATGATGATCTCCTGGTTCTGCTCGTTTCACTCAGCATCAGTTCATGCAAGTCTTTCCAGGCCTCTCGGAAATCATCCTGCCGGTCATTTCTTACAGAACAATAATATTCCATAACATTCATGTACCATAATTTATTCAGCCACTCTCCAATTGATGAGCATCCCTTCAGTTTCCAGTTTCTAGCCACCACAAAAAGGGCTGCCACAAACATTCTTCCACATGTGGGTCCCTTTCCCTCCTCTAAGATCTCTTTGGGATATAGGCCCAGTAGAAACACTTCTGGGTCAAAGGGTATGACAACTTTTTGAGCATAGCTCCAAATTGCTCTCCAGAATGGTTGGATCTGCTCACAGTTCCACCAACAATGTATTAGTGTCCCAGTTTTCCCACATCCCCTTCAACATTCATTGTTATATTTTCCTGCCATTTTAGCCAATCTGACAGGTGTGTAGTGGTACCTCAGAGTTGTCTTAATTTGCATTTCTCTGATCAATGGTGATTTGAAGCAACTTTTCATATGACTAGAGATGGTTTTAATTTCATCATCTGAAAATTGTCTGTTCATATCCCTGAACCACTTATCTATTGAAGAGTGCCTTGAATTCTTATATATATAAGACAATTCTCTATATATTTTAGAAATTAGGCCTTTATCAGAACCATTACATGTAAAGATGGTTTCCCAATTTGATGCTTCCCTCCTAATCTTGTCTGCCATTTGTTTTATTTGTACAGAAAATTTTTAACTTAATATAATCAAAATTATCCATCTGGTGTTCAATTAGGAGTTCTAGGTGTCTTCTTTGGACATAAATTTATTCCATCTCCACAGGTCTGAGAGATAAACTATATTACGTTCCTCTAACTTGCTTACAAAGTCCCTCTTTATATCTAGATCCTGAACCCATATAGATCTTATCTTGGTATGTGGTGTTAGGTATGGGTCAAGCCCTAATTTCTTCCACACTAGTTTCCAATTTTCCCAGCAGATTTTGCCGAATAGTGAGTATTTTTCCCAAAAGCTGGGGTCTTTGGGTTTATCGAACACTAGATTGTTAAGGTTATTGCCTAGGTTGTCCTGATAACCTATCCTGTGCCACTGATAGACTGCTCTATTTCTTAGCCAGTACCAAACGGTTTTGATGACCACTGCTTTATAATATAGTTTTAGATCTGGTACAGCAAGGCCACCTTCATCTGCCTTTTTTTTCATTAATCCCCTTGAGATCCTTGACCTTTTGTTCTTCCAAATGAACTTTGCTACTATTTTTTCTAGATCTGTAAAATAATTTCTTGGGAGTTTGATTGGTATGGCACTAAATAAGTAGATTAGTTTGGGTAGTATTGTCGTTTTTATTATGTTTGCTCTGCCTACACATAAGCACTTAATATTTTTCCATTTGATTAGGTCTGATTTTATTTGTGCGGAAAGTGTTTTGCAGTTTAGTTCGTATAGTTTCTGACTTTTCATTGGCAGATAGATTCCCAAATATTTTATCCCATCACCTGCTATTTGGAATGGAATTTCTTTTTGTATCTCTTGCTGCTGAACTTTGTTGGTAATATATAAAAATGCTGATGATTTATGTGGATTAATTTTGAATCCTGCCACTTTGTTAAAGTTGTGAATTGTTTCTAGTAGTTTTTTATTTGAGTCTCTAGGGTTCTCTAAGTATACATTCATGTCATCTGCAAAGAGTGATAATTTGGTTTCTTCATTACCTACTCTGATTCCTTTTATCTCTTTTTCTTCTCTTATTGCTAAAGATAACATTTCTAATACAATATTAAATAGTAACGCTGACAGTGGGCAGCCTTGTTTCACTCCTGATCTTATTGGGAATGGTTTTAGTTTGTCTCCATTACATATGATGCTTGCTGATGGTTTTCAATAGATGCTACTGATCATTTTAAGGAAAAGCCCATTTATTCCTATACTCTCTAGTGTTTTTAATAGGAAAGGGTGTTGGATTTTATTGAAGGCTTTTTCTGCATCTATTGAGATAATCATATGGTTTTTGTTAGTTTGGTTATTAATATAATTGATTATGCTGATAGTTTTCCTAATATTGAACCAGCCCTGCATCCCTGGTATAAATCCTACTTGGTCATAGTGTATTATCCTGGGGATGACTTTCTGTAATCTCATTGCTAATATCTTATTTAAAATTTTTGCATCAATACTCATTAGGGAAATTGGTCTATAGTTTTCTTTCTCTGTTTTCACCCTACATGGTTTAGCTATCAGCACTATATCAGTCTCATAGAAGGAGTCTGGCAGTATACCTTCTGTCCCTATTTTCTGAAATAGTTTGTGTAGTATTGGAATTAATTGTTCTTTGAATGTTTGGTAGAATTCACATGTAAATCCATCTGGCCCTGGAGATTTTTTCTTAGGGAGCTGGTTAATAGCTTGTTCTATTTCTTTTTTCTGATATGGGGCTATTTAAATAATTTATGTCCTCTTCTGTTAACCTGGGCAATCTATATTTTTGTAGATATTCCTCCATTTCATTTAGATTATCAAACTTACTGGCATAAAGTTGGGCAAAGTAACTCCTAATTATTGCTCTAATTTCCTCTTCATTGGAGGAAAGTTCTCCCTTATCATTCTTGAGACTAACAATTTGATTTTCCTCTTTCCTTTTTCTCATCAA